>JAAMPC010000860.1:0-13993 GCA_016771965.1 Brassica carinata
AATAAAAATAGGCGTAAAATAGAAATCGTAAAAGTTGAGCTTAAAGAGATCTTATTTCTGAATTCTCGCTTGAGCCGCGGTACAACAAGAAAAGAAATCGCCGTAGGGCTGTCGAGGAGTCCGCTAGTCTGGTCGCTAAGTCTATCCTAGTTCACCGCAGCTCGCTAGTGAAAAACGTAAAGAATGCTAAATCGCTTCTAAGTGCTAAGTGCTTGAAAGTTTGTGATCTGGTTTGCTTCTTGCTCAAAGCTCTCCTTATATACCCTCCTAAGACGTCTATCTTCTCGCTGGCTGAGTCGGCTTTTTCCATTTTCGCCCATCTTCGGTTTATCGAAACTTGACATTTATCTTCGGAAATCTTGACATTTATCTTCTGGAAACTTGATATTTATCTTCCGAAACTTGACATTTATCTCTTATGTGAGGATAAAGATAAACCGCCATAGTTATCCTTCCTTTCGAAAATCGTGACGTATCGCTTTTGGCCACGCAATCGCGAAGGCGCTTTTTTTCAAAGGACAGTCTTTGAAGGTTTTGTGTTCAAGGAACCTCAATTCCTTGTTTAGTCGAGAAAGTGGCACCGTGATCATACCAAACTTGCGAGATTGATCCGTAACAGTTAAGATGGGATCAAACCGGCACGATAGACCAAGATCGACAAGGTCAGCGACCGACGCCAGGTCGAATTCAGCTGACGGGCGCCGGCCGCCAGGTGGTACCGCCGGCGCCAGGTCGCCCGCTGACGGTGCCGCCGGGCGCCAGGTCGGTGCCGCCGGCGCTGCCAGCCCGCCCCGCCGCCGGGCCACGGTGCCGCCAGCGCCAGGCCAGCCCGCTGCTCCTGCAGGCCGGGCGCTAGGTCGGTCCGTCTCGCTGTGCCGCCGGGCGCCGGTGTCAGCTGGCGCTGTGGCCAGCCCGCGATCCCGCTGTACGCCGGTGCCAGGTCGGAGTCGGCCGCTTGGCCAGTTCGCTGCCCGCTGTGTCACGGGCGCCAGGGTTGGTGCCGCTGGCGCCAGTTGTTCGCTGTTCCGCCGCGCCAGGTCGGTGCCGCTGGCGCCAGGTCGTCTGGCCCCATCGCCGCTGCGTTGGCCGTTGCCGTCGGTTTTTCGTTGTTCGACTTCGCAGTGCATGGAAATCTTTTGAGTTTGGGAGGGTCTCTACCGATTTCGTGATAATCGCTTTAATCCAACGAGATTCCGCGAGTATCGGATTTGAGATGGACTTGATCTGCAGATTTTCCGGCGTCGAGGATGCGAGCAATGTGGTTCGAAGTTTTATGTGTTAAAAGATGAATCTTTTAAACAATCGAAGGCTTTACTGAAGACTATTGTAGATCTCGGACAATCCGCATATGGGTTTCAAGGGACCAAGATGCCGCCATTGCCCGAGATCATGAGATGATCGCGACGGATGGGCGCCAGGACTCGCCGCTGGCCGATGGGAGTGGACGAAGCCTTCCGCGGAGTTTTCGCGAGTTTACCACCGCTTCTTGGATTTGATCGCCGCTGGCTTTTCTTTCGAGGATTTTCGGTGATGATTTCATGGTGACCGATTTTTGACCCCAACAGTTAGCCCCCAGTAGGTAGGAACCGTAGAGCCTGTCGGATCCTAGCTTGCGGCAGCAGCCTTGGAAGATGTTGAGACGCAATCGCTTTTAATATCGGGTAAATAGTGATTTTACTCTTTTATATGGAGTAAGAAATCTCATTCTTACTTCATCACAAGGTTTTACTCTCTCAAGAATCCTTTCTCTCTTTAAGAACAATGTCTTCAAGATCCTCAAAGAGAAACTCTTTTTCCCATTCATCTTCGATGACTCTCCTGCCCATGTGACGGTGAAGCGTGAGGAGTCGGTCGAGAAGGAAAAGAAGAATGCGATACCGAAGCCTTTGTAGGTTCGCTTCAACACCGCCGAGATCCCTGCTAGGAGGTTCGAGGCAGCCGGTGCTCTTTGGCGCCGAAGTTGGTTTCGTGAATATCTCAAGGTTCTTCGAGATTTTACCAGGTTCCTGATGGAGTCAAATTCGATTCCTGTTGGTAACGAGTGCAAGGAATCCTCCGCAAGGTTTTACATGTTACATGTTTTCTTTTACTGCCGTATGTGGTTCCCAATCCCTCGGTGCCATTGTTCGCGGCGCTTCACCGCTTAACTTTTCGATCAGCCAACTCAGCTCCTGCCTTGGAGAGGGTTTACGCATTGATCGCTAGTTACTTAACTCGATTGATCTTGGTCCCGGATGATTTCGCGTCTTTGGGGCACTCGCCGACGGGAGTGACAGTTACTACCCATGCTGCCTAAGAAGGATATGGTCGGATTCAGTACTTCAATCCCAAATCGTGGCAGGAGCTGCTTCGTCAAATAGATGGCAGTCTGTCGAGGAGAGCTGCCTCCATCTATTTCCGCAAGCATGGAACTTCAACCGAGGTAATAATGCACTAAAACCTGTTGTTCATCTCACCTTTCTGGCGAAGTTTTAGTGAAAAATTCGCTTTGTAGGGAACAACCCTACCGCGCGATTTGCCTGGTGACGCCTTTTGTCAAGAGAGATCTTCTTCGCCAAAGGCCGGTTTTCTGGAAATCCTTCACCTCGAACGGATCCAGACGCTGTTAGGCTTTATCGGTCCCGAGGTCCTGTCCCGTCAGACGACGCCAACCTGTCACCGCTGCCCTACTGGAGGCGCAGACAGATGTCTCGTAGGGGAAGGAAATCGATGATGGGGAAGGCTCGAAAGTCCTTCACCGCTGGGAGAAAACCTAGTTTTGCTCCAACGAAAAAGGCGAGCCAGCCGTTTTCCACCTAACAACTTTCGATGGCCTTCCTCGAGTTTACTACTGACGAAGTCGCTGGAGGATGAGGAGAAACAACGGGTTTTTGCCGAGGGCTCCCAACGGTCAACGAGGTTTGGCCCTTCAACTTCTTTAACCTTATGCTCAATCTGTATATAAAGATCTTGGAAGTTTTATGCAGGACTAAGAGTGTTTAGCGAGGCGCTGACTCGAAGTTTCCGCGAATCCAGGATTGCTAACTTCAAGACCACAGAAGCGAGCCGAGCTTTTCCCGTCTCGGAAGAGGTGAAGGCACGAACGGCAAGCTGAGCTTCATGCTCGGCTCGCTCGGGCGAAAGGAGAGGAAGAAGGATGGTCGCGGAGGTGGCAAGACGGCTGAATCGCTTGCTGCTGAGTTTCAATGTTTTAAAGAAGCTCAGAGTTTGTTGGTGATTTCCGAAAGTGCCGGGTTCGGTCAGAACCTTTACAAGTCTCGTAACCCGGATTTCTCTTCGATTCGAGATTGCTGAAATGAAGGATGGCCGAAAGTGCTCATGCTGAGTCCTTTGGTTTCCAGAAGAAAGAGTCCGGGACTATGGGAACCTATCGAGGTTTCCGAGGATACGGTGGAGGCCGGAGTCGATGAGAACGGAGGATGGTGGGAATGCTCGAGGCGGAATGAGGAAGTGGACCAGCCTGCTAGTTCATTTGGGATTTCCGCATCCGGATTTCTCAATGTTGACTTCCTTTGTGAATTGAATTTTTGGCCGTGGTGGCCGCTTTTAGTAATTTTATCCCGCTAATCGCTGGAGGTTGCATTCTTATGTTTTGGGACTGGCCGCTGGTGGTTTTGAATCCCGCCGCCTTTTGCGCTTTTATGAAAATTTAGATTTCGCCTTTTGTTTTGATTTATACTCGCCAAGTGTGAGGGAAGGATGCGGTAGTCACTTCAGATCCTAACTCTTTTGTCGCTGGTCCGTGATGCTACTTTTAGCTTACGCTTTAGGTGTAAGCTTATAAGAGACATGTTTTGGGATCTCGTGATACCATACTATGTCTGCGGAGATGTCAAGATCCAGCAAGACTGGCTTAGTGGCAAGACCCAGTTTACTCTCAGCTTTGAGGCCGTAGCGATGACTGATCGGCTTTCGCTTTGCTTGTTAGTGATTTCTTCCTGATTCTTTTCGTTAAAGTCCGCCACTACAGCCGGGCTTATACTTTGTGTTAAAAGAATCGAAGCTATCTTCGAGTTTATCCGAGATGCTAAACCAAAATTTTGGTTTCTTTGTAGCGCTATGATATCCTTGTCGGATGTAAGAGGACCTTGTAGGGTCTGACTACGATTTTGTATTGAGGAACGCTTATGAGCCCCCGTCGGGCCAATCGACGGCGCGGAGTTATTTTAAGTCGCTGGTGGACTGTCTTTTGCGGATAATACGAAGTTTTGTTATCTTTTAAGAAGTTAGCGACGCCTCGCTTTTGAAGATATGATTTTCGCTTTTCTCCGCTGATGCTTAAGTGAGCATGAAAGATAGAAAGAATTTATTAAAATTTTGAGAAGTTCGAGTACATGTGCGGATTTTTTCGCTTTTGTGGGAGTATAGAGTATACGCGACTCCAGTCCCCCCTTTTGGTGAGGGGATAGCTGAACTCGCCATTTCGGACGAAGTTGCTCACGCACCTCTTTCGAGGATCGCCATCTCAGAAGTTCTGATAGTTGCCGCCGACTTTTTACTCCTCGCGGCGTCGCCGCCGATCGTGCTGGTCGGATCAGTGGTTTGTGCGGGGTCGAAGCTGTCCGCTTACGGCGGTGGATTCGTGAGGCTTTGTCGCCGCCTTGAATCGTCGCTGGATGATTCTGATCATCTTCTTCGAAGTCTTGAATGTTGTGTGATTCCTCTTTGCTGGTCACGGCTGCCCGATCTTTTCGCAGTTTGAACTCGCTAGGTAACAGAGTCTCGATTGTTTCGACTACCCCGTGATGGCTGCGGTTCCGGCCGGAGTCGGAAACTTGATACCGATATGTGGATGGTACTGCCTTCATGGAGTTGATACAAGGTTCTCCATGATGGCGCTAGATGTCCGGGTTGTCGACTATTGCAAACTCGACGATCTTTGTAATCTTTGCCATGACCGGAGTTTAATTCTCCGAGGTCATGGTAGTGACGCCTAAAACCCCGCCAAAGGTTTTGGCTCGTGGACGACTTCCCAAGTGGGATCTTCATCCTGTAGAGGGTGTCGTGGAAGATGACGCCAACCGCTTCCTTATCGACGAGTGTGGCTGACTTCGAGATCCTCGATGACCAGGTCGATACCAAAGGATCGCAGTGAGGTTTGTCGATTCGACGGTCTTCGGTTCCTCGAAGCGCATTGTGTGGTTAGGAACATCGCTGTTCCGGGAACCAGTTGGAACTGGTCTCGCTTTTCACCGTAGGCTTTTATCGATGAGACAGAGTCTTGGTAGAACTGTGACCCTCCGATGATCATGTTTACCTTCGCATCGCTGTTGTTCCTTGGTCGCCCCGTTTCTTCCGCTTCTCGACTGTTTTTTGTCGCTGTCCTCGGAGACAGTTTTGTTAGTCTTTGGCGGTCGGAATCCAGGAGCAAGTCCTTTATACTCGACCTTTGGTAGTTCACGGTGAGGAGTTTTTGGCAGCCGGGCGCCGAACCTTGCAGTCGCAGTGGAGTGACCTTCCGTCTCGTGGAACTCGCAATAGAGTTATCCTTGTACTGGTTCCTGGTCCAGGTGTTTCCGAGGTTTGCCTTGTTCGAAGTTGATGGCGAAGTTATGCTCGCCATGCCTTCCCTTCGCGGATGGACGATTTGTCGTTATTTGAGGGTTTCTTCGACGCCGGTTTTCGCGGTCCGCTTCTCGCGATAAGCTTCATCTCTTCTTCCATGATGATGAAGTCCGCCTTGTGGAGAGTATCCTGATTGTCCGCGCTTTTCTAGTAGTATCCACTTTCGAACTTCGACTTGTACTGAGAGTTTTCCTCGTATCGACAGACATTGTCGCTGATGCCCGCTACTCGCCATCACCAGTTTGAACTTCGCATGAAGTCGCTGGAGTGACTCGCCTTCCTTCTGAGCTAGACTCTATAGATCCACGCCGACGCTCTGTCCATGAACATGAGTATCCGTTTGAAACACCGAAGCCTTTGGCGGAAGCTTCCGATGGAGTTCCTTTTGAGCCGGAGAACCACTGAGCGCAGCACCTTTGAGGTGCTCGACGAAGAATGACCTGCGCCCCGCTCAGGCCCGAGTTTGCACCTACCCATTGCGACTGAAGGACTGCAGGTGTACTTAGATCCGTGCACCGCCATAGACCGATTTTGATCTTTCCTGGTCCGAGATGCGGTTTCGATCCGAGTG
Source organism: Brassica carinata (assembly GCA_016771965.1). Classification (NCBI taxonomy): domain Eukaryota; kingdom Viridiplantae; phylum Streptophyta; class Magnoliopsida; order Brassicales; family Brassicaceae; genus Brassica; species Brassica carinata. The sequence continues at coordinate 6,137 of JAAMPC010000860.1, forward strand.
GTGAACGGCGCCTCGCGGCTTCCTCGAGAAGTCTATCGATCTCGGGCGGAACTGGTCGCCTGATGGATTTGTGATTTTACCGCCACTTCGCCACGGTTTCAGATTCGCGAGATCATGGATCGTCGCCGCTGCTCTCCAACCTGTCGGGCGCTGGTCGAGATAGATCCGAAGTTTGATCTTCCGCAGTTCTTCCTGCTCCATCCGCAGAGTTCTTCTTCCTTCTGCATGGACTATCGGCGATACCGCCTCCGAGCGACTGGCTTCGGTTCTCCTTGGTGGATGTCAGCGCTTTCATCGGGGATCCCGATCGTCGCTGATATCTAGATTGATGCGCCGACGCCGCCTTTGTTTCCCCGCAGCCGGGAGGAAGGTTCTATGCAGGTCGCTTTGCTGTCCTTTCGAGTCGGTCCTCGAGTGGGCTCTTTCGGCATCTTTTTCTCGCTTCGAGATCCGTCGAAGTCTTCGCCGGGCGCCTTTGGTGGATCCGCTGCAACTTGCTCCTTGCAGTTAAGGTATCGACCTGTTTATGAAGCGAGGTTATCAGCTTGTCTCGTTGTTCCGCACGCCTGGGCGGAGGTAAACAGTTCCTTCATTCGCCGAAGCCTGTTTGCATCCAGCGATCGCGACACATCTCCAGCTGGAGTCTTCAGCGCTACGCCGACGGTGTTCCGGCCTAGCTGGCTGATCCATGGCATGCCGCGCATATGATCGAAGCTGCAGTAATCATGGTGATAGATAGATCCGTGAACCCTCCTTCTAGCCAAACTGGGGAACCAAATTCGCGACCGCCAATTTCTCGAGCAAGATTTATGGAGGAAAATCGAAGTTAACCCGATCTTCCTTGAAGGTCCCGGATATCTGCTGGGCCGCAAACGAAAACAATCAATAAAAATAAGTCAGCGAAAATAGAAATCGTAAAAGTTGAGCGAAGAGATCTTATTTCTGAATTCTCGCTTGAGCGGTACAACAAGAAAAGAAATCGGCCGTAGGGCTGTCGAGGAGTCCGCTAGTCTGGTCGCCTAAGTCTATCCTAGTTGAGTCGCGAGCTCGCTAGTGAAAACAGAAAAGAATGCTAAATCGCTTAAGCGCTAAGTGCTTGAAAGTTTGGATCTGGTTTGCTTCTTGCTCAAAGCTCCTTATATACTCCTCCTAAGACGGCCTATCTTCGCTGGCTGAGTCGGCTTTTTCCATTTTCGCCCATCTTCGTGTTTATCGAAACTTGACATTTATCTTCGGAAATCTTGATATTTATCTTCCTGAAACTTGATATTTATCTTCTGGAAACTTGACATTTATCTCTTATGTGAGGATAAAGATAAACCGCCATAGTTATCCTTCCTTTCGAAAATCGCGATGTATGCTTTGGCCACGCTACCGCTTAGGCGCTTTTACGTTTTTCGAAGGACAGTTTGAAGGTTTCGTGTTTCCGGCGAACCTCAATTCCTTGTTTAGTCGAGAAAGTGGCGCTTGAGTAACCGCGGATCATACCAAACTTATGTAGATTGATCCAACAAGCTAAGATGGGATCGAACCGGCACGATAGACCGAGACCGACAAGGGCCGGACCGACGCCAGACCGACCTGGCGGAAAGCCGCCGGCGCGCCGGTACCGCCGGGCGCCAGCCGCCCGCTGACGGAAAGCCGCCGGCGCCAGGTCGGTGCCGCCGGCGCTGCCAGCCTCGCGATCTCGCGTCGCCGACGCCAGACAGCCCATCGCGTACGCCGCCGCCAGGCCAGTCCGCTGCCCCGCATATACGCGCCAGGCCGGTGCCGCTGGCGCAGGCCAGCTCCGCATCCTGCGTGCCGGGCGCCAGGTTGGTGCCGCTGGCGCTGGCCGTCGCGCCCCGCTGCCGGTGCTAGGCTGTCTTGCCGTCTGCGGGTTTTTCGTTGTTCGATCTTTCCGCTGGCCGCTTATGGAAATCTTTTGAGTTTGGGAGGGTCTCTACCGTAGATTTCGAGATAATCGCTTCTAATCCAACGAGATTCTCGGCGTAGTATCGGATTTGAGATGGACTTGATCTGCAGATTTTCCGTCGCCGAGGATGCGAGCAATGTGGTTCGAAGTTTAGATGTGTTAAAAGATGAATCTTTTAAACAATCGGAAGGCTTTACGGAAGACTCATTGTAGATCTCGACAATCCGCATGGGTTTCAAGGGACCAAGATGCCGCCATTGCCCGAGATCATGAGATGATCGCATCGGATGGGCGCCAGGACCTCGCCGCTGCCAGATGGGAGTGGACGAAATTGCGGATTTATCGGCGACGCACCGCTTTGGATTTGATCGCCGCTGGCTTTTCTTCGAGGATTTTCGGTGATGATTTCGCCATTGACCGATTTTGACCCCAACACTCCTCATGTGTATGATGACTATGGGAATGATGATGATGGTCATGGTTGTGGTTGCATTCATGATGCTCCTCATGTTTATGGATATGAGAATGATGCTCGTGATGGGCATGCTCGTGATGCTCCTCATGTTTATTATGGCTATGGGACTGGTGCAAGTGAGAATGTGCACAGGCCAGATCCACCATGAGCATGATGATGTTTCTCGTGGAAAAAGATCAACCCAACAACATTCACAAGAAGCCCACCAACTGAAACAACTAAAAGACTGTTGGTAGAAATCTCCTGAGGATCCAATATCCTCTCAATCAACTCAAGCACAATGAGAGCTCCAACAAGAACAAGAAACACTGCGTTGACATAACCAGAAAGCACTTCAAATCTTCCAGGAACATATTTGAATTGATGGTTTGCAGGAAGACAAGAGATATAAGACGAATACGACCATAGTTGAACAAAATTTTTGATGCGTCTGTGCAGTTTTTTGTATCTCAAAAAAGTCCAAAATCTCCAAAGTTCCTAAAATATACCTAAACATGTAAATGACCTAAAACAGATTCAAATTACGTAACAAATACTCAAAACATGGCCTAAAACAAGTAAATACTGAGACCCATCAATAACCTCTCGAGAAGATAATAATCGAACTAGTTTTAGATTTGGTTTCCTACTTATCTCAGTCAACATTCTTCTTTCTCCAGGATTTTTATGCTATTTGACATGTGAATAAAATCTATTTTCATGAACTCATCCATGATTACATTGTTGTTGTTCTAAGGAGTTTGTGCCCTAGTTCTTTTCTAATCTTTTACATACAAAGACTTTAAAATACACAGATATGATCTCTATGATTGAAGAACCAGAACATAGCCAAGCTTCTCAACAGAACTAAGGGAATTATATATCATCTTGTAAGAAGAAGATTCTTAGACTTCAAGATTTCCTACTTATCTAGAGCACAAAACGCAATTGCATATTCTTTATCTAAAACTATCAGTTTTTCATAGAATCTTATTTATATTGGTTATTCTATACATATCTTACTTTTCAAACCATGTCTTGTTTGGTAATAAAATGGCATATAAAAAGGTTTGGTTGAGCCCTTGATGATGCCAACAAGTAAATGTATGTTTATTGGTTTTATGTATTCTAATTTTTCTGAAAAAAAAAGTCAAATATATAGTTTTAATTGCGTAAGATAAGAAAATGTGGGGAAATTTTAAATGAAAAGATGTTAGGAAACTTGTGTTTAGTATTATTTTAAGTGTTAGTTGAAAAGATCAAGGCAACCGACAGCTAAGAATGACAAGGACTGAGAATGTAGTGATTTCTACATGTTAATATATAAGGGATTTGACTATATGGAAGCTTCGATCTTCGCCAAGAAATCATAATATAAAATGTCTTGCAAGAAACGTGGGTGGGTGATTGATTAATGTAATTTATGGACGCTTATAAACGAAGAGCAAGGAGGGCATCGTGTTCAACACTTACAAACGGGTTGCGAGATAATACGTAGTGATATCAGAAAGTATCGATGGCGCAAATTGGGGTTTTATACCGTTTGGTAGCAACGATAACATGTTTCGTGTGTTTAGGGTTTAATGTTGGGGTGTGTTCAGAGTCAGACGCCTTGATCAAGACTTACGTGTCATCATCTCAACTGTCTAATGATGACTTGGTGCACTCCGCCAAGCTTAAGGGTAGTAACTTAATCAAAATTGAAATTTTCCTTTTCTTTCGCTTTATTGTTGCATTTGATTTATAGCGCTTCAACTCTTTGTTTCCATTGTGTATGTAGTACAAGATCTCTGGATCGGAATGGGATTCACTAGTAATCCAGTCCGAACTCCCGGTCATGGTTTTGTTCACAGCCGATTGGTGCGGCCCATGTCGCGTCATGAGCCCTCTATTGAGAATCTCTATTCGGTCTTCACGGACCACATCAAATTCTACACCCTGGACGTTGATCAGGAGGGAGAAATCGCAGAACGTTACCGCATACGCTCGATGCCAACCACTATTATCTTCAAAGGCGGAAACGAGGTGGCTAGAGTAATTGGAGTTGATCTTGAGAAAGTATCTGAACTCGTGAAGCAATACGTTTAATGATGTCCCTTGCATCATCTTCGGCTCGCCTCGAGTCGTTTTATTTAAAATTTGTTGCTTTCCTTTGCCAAAACCTCTGTTCATTTGTCCAGCTACTATGATATCGAATTGTTGCTTGTGTCCTTTAATTACTGTTTCAAAATTAAAGAAGAATAAAATCTAATATTCAATATTATATTGGGCTCTGTGTATATGCATTCCTTATAATTTGTCTATAATTATTAAAAATAATTAATAACAAAAGTGAAATTTAAATCATTCGTAAGAGCTAAAAACTGATATTAAATAAAAATTCATATAGATACAAATATTTTATTTTTTCTCCTACTACTCAAAAATATTAGTTTATAGAATATTAATTAATCATACAATTATATTAATTAGTCTTAAACAATATATTAGTTAGAAATGGTTCTGGCCAACTTATAACATGTAGGTGATAACTATATTATTGTAATGTAGAGAACCTAATTTTCAAATTCGAATTTCTTTAGGTTTTCTACATCATTTAATTAGAGTGTTGGTTTGTCAAAAAAAATTAGAGTGTTGGTTAGATTTGGTTAATCCTACATCATTTAATTAGACTGTCGGTTAGATTTGGTTAAGCCCAATTGGTGATGCGACAAAGTAACACTTTACAAGAAAACATGTATGTATGTAATGTATTTAATTTTTCAGATAAAATTATAAATACTGTTGTAAATAAATGATTACTTTATTCATAACATAAAGAGCTCTTTATATATAGAAGTTATGTAATCGCTATAAAAAGGAAAATATACAAATCCTAAAGTAATAAGAAAAAGGAAACTGTCTAAGTAAAAAGAAATATGTCTATTTGGTTATGACATTCACAAACCGGTTTATAACACTTCCCTTGAATGTTATAAGCATGCTTGTAATACGCTTGATGTTGCCTCATTAAAACCTTACCAAGAAAACCCAAAGGGATAAAACCACGGTGAAGGAAAAGAGTACAACACGATATTCCCCCGATTTGTACCTCATCAAGGTCTTTCACCGATGCATCCCAATCTGGTGTATAAACTTTGAATGTGCAAGTCGGAAGTGACTTGGTAAATAGGTCGGCTGAATTTTCACTTGACCGAACTTGTAGTACTTGACTCGCCATTGTCCAATCTTTCCATAAGTGGTTCCCGATTGGCTTGATAACTCTTTCAAGGATTCACCTGATCGCCTAGCTTCTGGTGCAGCTAAGAACTCCTGGAATATTTCCTGATTGGTTAACACGATATCCTGGTCTCCATAAATAGCTCTGGGTCGAGCCAAACTCAATTGGTTGAAGACTTTCCATAGATGACTTCGCTTTGGCCGATTCTGAAAATTAATCATAACTCCCGATTTCTCTCCAATTCTTCTGATTTTGGGCTTTCTGAAAAACTGATAGATCCCTCTTAAAACCCATGAGTAGTTCTGGTGAAGGCCGCTTCATGGCTGGGCTTGAAACTTCTTCTAAGACCTGGTACTAGCAGAGGAACGGCTGGAAAACCCTGAATTGTAAAATTCATAACTTTTGCTCCGTGAATATTTTGTTGTGTTTCCAAGTCTCAGTGATGCATGGTTGAGTTGGCTTTCCATGAAAATTGGTTTCATGCCAAAATATTTTCTTTTGTTGAGATACACTCCTGGGACTGAACCTCGGTCGCTGGTACCTCTAGATGGCCTTGGGAAGGTTTAGTGAGACTCGTTGAACCATGGATTTCGCGACTACAACAAGTACCACCGTGTAAACACATAGCCCGCCTGAGATCGAAAGCATTATGTGGATCTGAAAGATAACCCGTGATCAGCAAAACCAATTAACCCCTTTGGGCTGGTCAATTAAATAAACATATGTTGTCGAATTCTTTATAAAATACATGGACTGATTGATCATTCTCATAGCCTCTTTCACTAAGTATTTACTTAGCCTATTATACTATATGCAGCTGCTTTGTTTCAGTCCATAACTAGATTTGTTCAGCTTTATACAATGCTGTTTTTCTTATCTTTGAGCTCAATACCGCTTGGTACTTTCATGTATATCTCATTACCCTGGAGCATATAAGTATGCAGTTACTACATCCATTAGATGCAAATCTAATTTCTCTTATAGCCAGACTTATCAAAATCGAAAATAGTAGCATCCACCACCTCATAATCCATTCCTCGGTCTCGTGGAGAATCCTTGTGCAACAAGCCGCTTTTGAATGCGTAGTAAAACATGACAACTTCACCACGGATTATGTCTTATATCTCACAATTTCTCCTTTTCATTCTTCTTCACAAAGACTCATCTATATCCACTGGTTTATATCATATGGCCAATATTGTTAGACCAAAACGCTTTTCTTTATAATATATAACCCACGCTTCATTAGTCCAATTTGATCTACGAAAAGACTCTTATATTGACGGGTTCATGATCCTCGCTATATCCATAAGTTCAAGCTACCGTATGTAAATAAATCATCTTATGCGACATTTTTATGTGGTTCCATTGTATTCCGCACATGATATAATCTATTGAGATTTCATTATTATCGTGACCTTTATTACCTTGCAGCTTGGCCCCAAGCTACATTGTTTGGTACCTTAGATGTTCAGCCGGCCGGCCTTATCTCCATGTCCGTGATGGTTTCCTTTAACCTCGGATTTGTCTATCATTCTTTGCACCCTTCTTTTGTTTCGATGATAAGTAAAAGCAGCGTATATATATATTATTCAATTTGATGGCATGCCTAAAGACTGCAATATCCACAGAGAAATGAGAGAAGCAATGTATTTTTTCATAGATTTTAGTCTCACATCGTAAATGTAAAGAGCAAGACACTGAGATCTACAAAATTTTAAATCGAGAGAGCCTTTGCCTAGAGCTCACGGAGCCGTGCGATAAATTCATACCGAACTATTCTTTCGCCTTTCACTAAAGAATATCGTCTGCTTGTTGTACCAAGCGGCATGCCCCTAACTTTTGGAGGGTTGTCTCGTATGAGCTCAACTCTAACAATCCATAAGATTGCATTTCTTGTTCCTAAATTGAAAATTTTCTGAGTTGTCTTTTTGCTGTATGAAGGGTCACGAGATTCTAAACAAAGTATAACTTTCTGAGACTCTAGGCTAAAAAGATCAGCTGAGTGTAGTATATGTGGCCCATTGGATTCACATGATATTAATCAATTTTATTTTAGGTGTGAGCAATCGAACAGCTTACTATTTGTGCTCACGTTCGTAGCTTACAATCGCAAGAATTTGACGTAAACCACTAATCACAGTTTTAAAACGATTTGTAGTTAGCAATGATAAGTTTGATCTTATTTGGTCTAACAATTCCACTCGTTCTTGCCATTGTAGTAAAATAGTATGTACAATCTTTTGTCCCACACCGAGTTATTATATG
>JAAMPC010000861.1:0-13990 GCA_016771965.1 Brassica carinata
TATACATCAATGTTTAATAATATTAAATCATTCATGCAGGTAATATTAATATCCACTTGGTGATTAATTTCACACAAGATAATTATTATGATAATTAAAATATACAATATTATAATCATAATATTTGAAACATTTGATGAAAAAATTAATTTAGATAATAAGATCATATTAATTTTCACCTCGGTGATAATTATGGTAATGGTAAATTATAGTAATATAATAGATTATATATTATAATTATACCATAATTTTAGTTTTAACTGAATAATATGGATATTTATGATTTATTCCCATAACTATAACATCACTATCATGATATTGTATAATCATCTATAATACTTAATCCCTACTATTAAATTGTTAATCTTGATAATAATCCTATAATCATTGACATTTATGAATCAATCAAATTAAGTCAAATAATAAGTTTTATAAAATCTGATAAACTCGTTCATGTACTCCACTTAATAATATATGAGATATTAAGTCAAATTGTTATCATACATTTCATTTAGTCTATTTCAAAGTATTAACATAAAATATTATACATATTATCATGATTCTATCATACTTATTTCAGCATATGAATTAAGATTATTAAGATATTAAGTGATATTTTATTGGGAAAATTGCCGATAAGGAACAAAACAACTATAGATTTGTCCTCTTAGTATTAAATCATAAATCTTTGTCCCTATAGAATAAACAATAGTGAATACCCTATTTTGTCCTTTTCTTTAACATGTAGTTACGATAAAAAAATTAATTTTACTTTAATGAAATAGAAAGTAAAAGGAGTAAAAGTTTTATAAAAACACAACCGTCATCGTCTCTAACCTTTCTCAATTGAAGAAGATGCGATTTCGTCGCCGTCCACCGCCTTGAGCTGGCCGCCTAAGTCTGTCTGAGGTTGAAATCGTCGTCCCATCTCTCCGTCTCCTCCTCCTTCTTTCATCGCCACATCTCTTCGTCTTTCCTCTCATATTCCCGCCGTCACATCTCTTCGTCCTTCCTTCCTCACACATCTCTTCGTCTTTCCTTTGAAATCGTCGTCACGATTAGATTCACATTGTTCTTCTTTTGCTCTTGCTTCATCTCGGTTCCCAAAATTGAAGGTTAGGGTTTGGAACCCTTTATTATTTTTCTTTATTTTGTCTGCTTTATGGTTTTGCATGTAGTAGATAGAGATTTCATTGATTGAAAACACAATTCGATTCACATTTACGGTTTTGATTTTAGTTTGTGGTTGAGTTGATTGTAGTTTGTTGTTGAGTTCGATTCCGCTTTAAAACACAATTCGATTCGATTCACGCTATAGTTCTCAATTCCTAATAGCTTGAAAAGGTTTAGTATGACATGTAAATATATCGATTTTACATGTTGTTAATGTGATCAGTTGATATGGCTCTGTTTCGCGTGTTTGGACCATGCGTAGAGAAGAACACATATGCTAGTTGATTGTGATTGTTATGTGCTATTTTTGAATGTCTAATAGTTTGATTGTGAGATTGAGTTATATTTACTTTGGAATTGTGTTTGTATGTCCTTAAAGGAATGGCTAGCGAGTTGAAGTTTATGATTTCATGTTTTATAGGAATGGCTTATCAGTTTCCAAAACGATTCTTGAAGAAGGAGCTGAGACTCAGATTGATAAGATTAACAACACCAGACGCACGATTCTTGAAACGGTGAAGGGTGTTCTCAAGGATGAGTATGAAGAAGTATTGAAAGACCCGGTTCGGTCCGATTCTGGCAATCGTAGAAAATAAGCTCATTTACTCCGGAAGATTATTCACAGCTTCATATGCAAGCAGCTCAAGGTTTCCAAGCTCCACGAAGTTGTGGTTTCTGTTCGCAGCCGCCTCTCAGTTTTCTATGCAAGAATTTCATGCCGCGGACTGGTTTGAAGTTCAAAGATGAACCGAGATAGACTTCATTAACTGGAAGGATGATAAGGGTTCTGGAGCCTCGCTGAAGCAAAATAGCAAAATAGTAAGGGATGAGCTTCTGAAAGAGTGTAAATGGACTTATGTGGACAGGGTGAGGCTAATATATCTGTGTATTATACATGGATTCATCATGGCTAAGGATTGAAAGTGTCTATCCCTCAAGAATACATCCGCTTTGGTGATGGATTTTGAGAAGTTGAGGATGTATCCTTGGGGTCTTCGCACGATGATGAGCTGCTTGCATCAATATTCAGAGCAAGGGAAGATTTGCATCTGAAGAACAATTACGTGTTGGATGGATTCTCATAGCGCTTTCAGATATGGATTATGGAGGCAGTCCAGACATTGGTACTATGGTGGGTAAAAGATTAAAAACATCACCAAAGCGAGATGTAGAAATTGGAAAGGAAGTGGAAAAGTATCCTACCAAGATATCAGTAGCTTAGAGTCACACTCGATAAGGTAACTATCTTTCTTCTATGAATATTGAATTCTAAAATTTGAACAATTTATGTTTACTGATTTGTTTGTTCTTGGCAGGGAGAGCTGTTTCCCTTTATATCTAATACGGGAACAATGATGTGGTTGATGATGCTGAGTTCATTAGGAAGATGAGAAAAAGGATGAAAGAGTTGGTCGTATTGTTGCTCTGATGAATGCCAAACAAGACTGGAACCAACCAGGAAGTTGAGGCTTTGTCTCAAAATGTGGAGCTTTTCGATTCAAGAAGATGTCACAGAGGAACCGACTATTGTTGCAGAGGAACCGACTGTTGTTGCAGGAACCAATTGTTGTTACAAAAGGGCAAGCACAAGCTTATTGATCCAGGTGTCGAAGTCTCGAAAGAAACAATTGCTTTGTCAACGGGCGGCTGAGCATAACAGTGGTGTTCCTCGGGATCAAGACCTTCATTGAAGGTTTGTTCACCTCTTCTTTCAACTCTTTAAAGGAGCTGGTGCAAAAGGACATTCAAGAGCTTTTGACAAGGTCCATAATGAGATGGCTCAACTCAAGGAAACGATGTCTCAAGTTACTGGTCCTTCACATACGAGGGAAAACCAGCATCCGAGATTCCGGTCCTTCACAATCGAGGGAAAGACCATGACAAATCATCACAGAGTCCGGTCCTTCAGCAGCAAAGGGAAAAGCCAATGGCAAGGCAGCTGAGAGTTTGCCTCCTCCTGGCGGTTCATCGTAGCCCTCGCCAGTAAGAAAGGTAACAAAAATGAATCTTTTGTAATGTTCCATATCGGGTTTGAATATTTTGTAATGTTCTGTTTTTGTCTTTTGTTGTAATTGCTATGTAGTTTGACACAGCTGTAATGTGGTTGTATTTTGTTATGTGGCATAACGGTTGACTTGATTGTAATTTTATTTGTATGAAGTGAAAAACCCTTCTATTAATGTTATGCTTGGTTGTATTAAGGATGTTCAAAATTCTGAGGATCGACATGATGGATTTTTGAATAATTTGTCACAATCATCAAACATCAAAGTAGAAATGGAGACCCAAGAGTACTTACAAGATGCCATGGGAAACCTTTCTCAATCATCATATGTTAAAGGTTTCGATCCATCACAAAACTCAATGGCGAAGAACCAGCTGAATGCGCTACTCCATCGACTTCATTTAAGCCTCGGATTGGAGACCACCTACTCTCAAAGATATCGACTTACATGAGGATCGGGTGAACGATAGACATTACTCAGTGTTTGTCCCTGAGGATTCATGGGCCAAACTGATTAAGTGGTCCTCAACTTCCATGTAAGTTTTATAATGTTTCTTCATGTTTTATAATTCAATCTTTCTACAACTGAATTTTGCATTGCGTGGAACTGAAAATGGACCTTCTATGTTCACAAGTGAGTTAGCAGCACGTGTCATGGGACCTACAGAGTGGCTGTTGAATAATGTGAGTTTTAATTTGTTCATTCTTATTTTCTGCACACCGACTTACAATCTCTTATCAAATTTTCAGGAAATTGATGCTATGATGTACTTATTCACGAGAGGACTTCCTTGCGACGATGGGAACCAACTAAAGTAGCATTCATGACCTGCATGTTCAGTATTCAAATGAAGAACTCTTTCAAGAGTTTCGAAGGACAAGAAGAAATTCAAAGTATCAGAACTGCTTCACCAGACGGCATTGGTGAACTTCCAGCACACGGACGAACAAGACTAATGTGGGATCTTGACGTTACACGCATGTATGTGCCTCTAAATGTTGGTAAACACTGGATCTCTATGTGTGTCAACTTTGTTTCTCGCTCAATAGAGGTCTTTGACTGCAGGGATTGAAATACAACAAGGAAGTGGAGCCATTTGCCATTCTCATCCCTAGAATTGTCAAAGCTGTTCAGTCTTCAAAGAATCGGCAGCAAGTGAAGGTCAAGCAATATACTGTCAGCATTTCCCAATGCCCTACTTACTAAACAAGAGTAGCAGTGATTGTGGAGTATATGCCTTGAAGCACATTGAATGTCATCTTCTAGGCTTGGACTTCTCCTTGGTGAATGACAACAACATTCGAGAAGCTACCAAAAGATTGCTTACGACCTATGGGAAGCTGCCAATGATCCTGTGCTTATTTCGAGAATGGCACAATACACTCCTCCAAAGACGACATTACAAATCCTCTTGTGGAACTTTAATGAAGTTATTTCGATTATGACTTGTTAAGGAAGTAGCTTGTTATTTGACTCTCTTATTTGACTCTTGTAGTTGACTCTTGTAGTTACTCTTTATTTTTAGTTTATTTGAAACTTTTGTGACAATATCAATTCCTAACTATACCCTAAATGAGTGGTATGAGATGACAATCCTAATCAACCCCTAAAGATACCCTAAAGTTAAAAAAACGATTTCAACTACTATCTAAACCCTAAATGACAGTAAAGTAAAACAAACCAATTAAACCTCTATCTATATCATATACGACAGTATAGTAAGACAAACCATTTCAACCCTATCTATTCCTAAATGATACTAAAGTATGACAAACAATTTGAAACCAAATTAATCCGCACAAACCTTATAGATCACAAAAATATCTTAATAATGATAACAAATCTTAATAATCAAAACACAGATAAGTTGACCCTAAAACTCAACCCGATTAGAAGAAATGTTTGCCCTAAAAATCTTATATAAGACCATCAAATGGCCAGAAACCCTACATATTACATCGTGGTTTCTCCTACTTCTTTAAGAAAAGCTCTCGCTTCCTTCTCAGTAAAGAATGACTAACATGAATAACAATGAAGGATCCCTTCCAGATGCTGGTGGGAAGGGATTGTCACTTATGTTTCAAAACAAAGGAAAACCCATACGCATCTTCTCGATGTGAGATTGGTAAACAGGTAAATCTGAAATTTCTTTAGTTATCATTATTCTATATGATGTTTAATAAACAGATGTGAGATTGACTTGTTTTTGTGTTTTCAAACAGAGAAAGAAAGAAAATCATTTTTTAAGTTGGTAGACTGCTCGATGAGATTCAGAGGATAGATGAGCATCGACGAGAATTGCCGAGGAAATTGAAGATCTGAGAAGTTCCATGAAGAAGACAGTTGAGGAGGAAGTTATGAAACATAAGAATTCGACGATGTAGGTTGTTTAGGATCCACTATTTTATGTCTCTGGTCCAAACGTGATTGATAATGTTTTGGTTCTCTTTTCATGTTAAAATAAAACTTCTATTATTTTCTAATGTTAAGACCTAAGCGATTTCCAGTTGCATCATTTGACATGAACAAACTGAAACATAACTTCAAAAATGAGAAGAACAAAGCATAGTCTCTTAAACATAAAATTCAACATGAAAAGACTGAAACATAACTTGCATAAAGCGAGAAAAAAAACACATAGTCTCAATCATAACTTGCATAAAGCGAGAAGAAGAAAAACATAGTCTCTGAAACATAACTTGTATTGAGCAATTGAGAATCCACTACAAGAAAACACAAATTTAACGGCGGAAAAATCGTCGTTATTTCCTCGGAAAAGAAGGCTTACGAGGAAATGGCGATGAAAAGCGTTTGATGGTTATATGATTGTCGTAAGAGAAGATTCGTCGCCATTTCCGTTAATTAGCGAGGTTATATTTTCGTAAAGAAGAATTAAGTTTTAAATCGTAAAGACCATTGGGTTTCCGTATGCTCGTTATTAGCTTCCTCGTAGAAACTTCGTAAATGATTAGATTAAGTAAAGACGCAAAAACCTCTAAATAAATTAGGTAGTAATAAAAGCGTAGAAACGAAAACAATTAGGTAGTAATAGAATCGTAACTAAATCCACGTAAAATCCTCGATAATTGTTCCTCGATATTTAGGTCGTTAATTTTCCTCGTTAATACATGGAATTAGCGTGAAATTACTTTGTTTTCTATTCTGAATTTATAAATAAAAATTATATTTATTTAATTTATTAATAAAATTTTAATTGAAATTAAATCGAATAGAAAAATTTTTGGCGAATTAAAATGAAATTATATAATATATAAATAAGTTTTGAATTTTAAAATACAATAACAAAAAAACTAATGCTGCATTGCGTCGTGGGAATTCCTCGCTCCTTCTCGAGATCTTCCTCATTGACTTGCACGGATGTCTCGCCTGGAATGGGGTTTTGTTGTCTCATGGTCCTGAACATGGCCTCCCATTCGGTTTGTGGCGTATGGCGTCGAAGTTCTCGAGACCAGTCATCGAGCTGTGAGCGGCGATTTTGTCGAGGCCAACTTCGTTTTGTGTCGGCGACAGCTGATGTTGTGTCGTCTCCAACACGTCAGCGCAGCTGAGAGACTTCATCATCCGTCTCTGGCCATAAGAGGAAGTCGCTCTCGAACATCGTTGAGGAACCAATCCCAACACGTCCCTTTTTCTTAGGGCGACCTTAAAAACAATAAAATATATATTAAAATTTAAATTTTAAAGTAAAATGGAATTAATAAAAATTTATATAAAATTTACCTCCTCGTAAATTCTATCCACTTCTATTGTGGATAAGGCGACGGGTAATCCGTCGGTGGACTCTAGCATGGTAGTCTCACGCTTCGTCAATCTGAGCTGCCACATCATTGTAGATCTTCTCAGACCTCTCATCTACAAATGCGCCGCCTTGTTTTGTGGGTCCGATCGAAAAGTTCCATAAGAGTCGTGCGTCCCAACTCCTTGGCCTAAAATAGTTAAGAAAGTTTTATTATATATATATATATATTAAAATCAAAAGTTAAATATTTAAATTACGTACCATTTCCAAGCGGACCTGGTGTGGTTTTAGCCCGTACTATGTTGCATCGCCACGTGGCCATGCTCATCTACCGAGTTACGGGGCGGAGCAAGGCTGGCGACTCTCATGGCATCGGGATCCCTCCGATAGCGGATGAGGCCATCCCACCGTCGTGGTGATGGTTGAGGTTTGCTGCCCATAGCCCTTCACGATCCAGTCACCCTTCGGTTGGAGACCGTGTCCAACAAAGCGTTTCTTCGCCTTGTCGATAAACTCTTTCCGCACCCTTCGGTGACCCCATGGACCAATTAAATTTTTGCTGCAAAAAAACATTAATAATTAGTTTAGAAAAATAAAATTTAAAAAATATAAATCAGGAATAAATTGTAAAACTTACGGCGTAAATCTTGAACCACGTCCTTCGATGTAGATCGGTGGATTTCCAGTTAGGATGTGCCATGGAGAAGTAACCTTTAATCGTCTCGGTTACTTACATTTGCAAGCGATTATCAACCCCAAACCTGGAAAAAAAACAAATTCAAAGTTTTAAATATTTATTAAAGTCACAAATGAATTTTAAAAATAAATGTAACATACATACCAAAGAGTTCCTTCGGTCGGTCGGGTCTATGATCGGTAAGCCTTCTGCGCACGGCAAACCGAGAATGTCCTCAACAGTGTACTGAGAGTAAGGACAACTTCGCTGGCACCATCAAATCAGCATGAACCTGATGGGCGGGCATCTGAGGAGGCACATGAGGAGCTGGCATCGGAGGAGGAGCTACGGAGGAGGCACATGAGGAACTGATGGCGATGCAGTAGAAGCGAGACTCTGAGAAGATTGAGTCTGGGGGCGGTCTCTGCTGACCCGAAGAACCAGGAGCTGAAGAAGAACGGGGAAGTGAAGCGGGTCTAACCGACTACCGGTGGACGAACATCTGCAGTAGTGAGCACTACACTGGTGCTACTGAATAGTCTGCAAAATTTAAATTTCTAAATTAAAGTCAAGAGTAAATAAAAATTATGAACAGTATTAACTACGTAATTAATAAAATGAAAACCTAAATTTTGTAAACTAATTTAGGTAAACTAAATTCCCTAAACTAACCACCTAATCTAAATTCCTAAACTACTTAGAGAGGAAGAGTTACCATGTTGAGAGAAATGGAGAGGCTGTAGAGAATTAGAGAGGAAATGAAGAGGGCTGCGGTTTGCCTATATAGGATTAGTGTTCGTCGACAATTAGTAAATGAAAATAACGAGGAAAAGACAGAGGCCGTCTTCGTTTTGTCGCAAAGGCCCAAGCAAATTAACGAGGATATCTGAGAGGCCGTCTTTTATTTAGCGTCGTTCTTGCGGCGATTTTTGTTTTATCATCGATTTTACGTGGGCCGTCTTTTGTTTCATCGCAAGGCCCAAACAAATTAGCGAGGATATACAGAGGCCGTGTTTTATTTAGCGTCGTTCTTGCGCGGCGATTTTGTTTTATCATCGATTTTCGTGCAAATAGCGAGGCTTTTTGCTAACCCCTAAATTTTAAACCCCAAACCTCAAACCCTATCTTTCTTATCTCCAAACCTCAAACCCTATCTTCCTTATATTTCTTATCTTATACTTCATATATTTCTAACCCTTTAACTTCAATATATATATTTTTTGAATTTGAAAGGTTTAATCGTTGGAAAACAATTTTACAAATTTTGAATTTGACATATCACACAACAAATCAAACACACTCTACAAATCATATATGAAAGGTTTAAAAACATAAAAAAAAAAAGAGATATTTGAATACAAATGATGTAGATTTATGTGGGCTACACTTACGTATCTCGTCATATGTGTTTCCAATATCTTTCTTCTCTTTTAAAATTATAAAATTGAAAATTAATTTTTTTAGTTTATATGAAGTAGGATGGGGAGTTTTAGGGTTTGCACATTTGGGGTTTAGGGATTTGGGTTTCATTTTAGTTTAGGGTTTATATTTACCGGAATGCTGACGAAAAGTAAAATAAAAAGCTAACCTCGCTCATTCCACGTAAGTTAACGGGCTCTACGGCGTTTTAGTCTTCGTGGAATAGCGAAGTCCTTTTAATTATAATCGTCTCTTAGTCCACGTAAGTTAACGAGGCTCTTCGGCGTTCTGTTACCGTGGAATTGCGAGGTAATGTATTATAAATCGTCGTAAAATTCCGTGAGATAGCGTGGAAAGTCGACGACTGTCTCTAAACCCCAAAGCGAAACCCCAAATCCCAAACCACATCTTCTTTATCTTCTACTTCATATATCAAACACTTCTATCCTTTAACCTCAAGCAATTCATTCTAATCCAAACCGAAAATTATAAAACACAATTCCTTTACTTATAATTAATGTCGATATCTTATTTATAAATAAACTCCCATTATCTTTAATTATATATAATAAATCAAACTCATACAAATATGAAATACATTAATCGGATTCATCGACATTCTCGTCATCACTTGAAACATCATCATTTACATGAAACTTCGTCTTCAACAGCTTCCTCCGTGGGATCTTGGTAAGATCTTCATACTCGTGATTATGCGGATCAATGAGAAGGATGTCATCAATTTCTTGTTCAGGTTCATGAACTTCATTTATTTGTTCTTCTTGCAATGGTGGTTCTTCCTCACGATGATGATTAGTCCTCGAGGTGTAACTTTGATCACGGCTAACCAATTTATACCCGCTCTCTCATCCGTGGGTATGGAAGGAAGCTAACGGTGCGTGAAGCTAAGATGAAGGGCTCGAATTTGTTGTACCTCCGGCACCGTTGACATCTACTACGAATTTGTTCAACCGAACACCTCTATTGACGACGAGTCGAACCATTCACACTTGAAGAGGGCGCATTTTAGATTCAATATCCACAGGAATTCGACTTCAATAATCTCCGTCGAATTCGGTAGAAATCTGTTTCTCCTTTCACACAAATTCCATAGTTACTGGTTGCCCGTGTTTACCATACTCATATGTGTGAAAAGTATAGCCTCGTGTGAAATACATCTGTGATGTGGTGACCTTTACAAGTGGAGATTGAATTACTTAGTGTAACCACTTAGGATAATCTGCATCGTCGTCATAATCAACCTATTTAAAAATAAAAAACGTTGAAATACAAATCATTCATGTATGAAAATTTTAAAAGTATTTGATTAATACCTGATTCTTCAACCACTTAACAAAGTGTTGATCTTTTCTTTGTCTCGTCACTTGTGGATATACCAGAAAATGTTTCTTCGACTTGTGAAACAAACATGCTGTAAATTCACATTTTACATGAATTAATCTCTCTCAATTATATAATGTATACTCAATTTAAGTTACCTTTCAAAATAGCATCAATGGATCCTCGCAATTGAGTAGAATATAGGTGTGTGTGCACTATGGCGTCTTCTTCACTCGACCACCAAACCTGTTTTGATTTCCCACCAAGTCGTCCAATCTGGCTAAAGATTTCGGAACACCAACAACTGCATATGTGGCATAGCGCCACCATCATCATATCTTCTTGGAGCTCTTCTTCGTTATGCGTGCTTTTGGCCTAAAGTATGCGATGTGAAGTGAAACTTCTTCGTCAAACTTCCAGCAATTATAGAACCTTCAACTTTGGCGAGGTTCTTTGCTTTTCCTTCAAATATTTCATGGCTGCTTTCGTGCTGATACATCCATCCGTAATGTACCGGTCCACGAAGCAATGCCTCATATGGGAGGTGGATAGCTAGATGCTCCATCCGTCAAAAAGCCTGGAGGAAATATCTTCTCCAAGTTGCACAATAAGATAGGAATGTTCTCCAAGGCGTTCTCGACTTCTTCTTTAAGAGTCGTGTGCTCAATCCTGAAAAATGCTCCAATGCCTATTCCAAAACAATTAAACACATTGTTAGTCAAATACTATTATTGTAAACTAAACCAATTTAATATTATTGTCCTATTGTAAACTACCGCAAGTGCTTCATATGCGTTTGTTGGAAGTAGCTCCTAAATGCAAATGGCGGTCGTTGCATAAGACATGACAATCATGACTCTTCATCCCGAGAACTTTTGACCCTTTTCAACACATCTTGAAAGATTTGAAACATACCCATCGGGAACTTCACTTCGATGCCACTCAATTGAACAAAACCGACTTTTTTGAAGACAATCTAAAAATGGAGCGGAAACTTGGCCATTGCTTTTATATGTAACTCACTTCTTGAGCAAATATCCGCCAAGTCCAACCTCGATTTTATGTTGTCTTTTGTCTTCCTGGGACATTCAATATTGTATTCATGATGTTCTCAAAGAAATTCTTCTCTATATGCATCACATCAAGGTTGTGGCATGAGGAGATCCTTCCAATATGGTAACTCCCAAAATATACTCTTCTTGTGCCAGTTGTGATGAACACCGTAGAATCAGGCATATTAGGGACATGCCAATTACCACCCAGTGACTGTTTAGTTAGCTCAGTAGTAGTCGATTTTTCTTCAATTTGTTCTCAGGTTAGATATGGAGGAGGAGTGTCTCTCACAACCTTTTGCCTAAACAAATTCTTGTTTCTTGATGCGGATGGCCAACTGGAAGAAATCGAAGCGGTGACAATCGAACCAACTTGTTTCTACCATTCTTGGGTTGAAATGCATCTGTGGTTCCATTACAATATGGACAAGCTAATCTCCCATGTGTAGTCCATCAGACAACATCCCATAGGCAGGAAAGTCACTTATGGTCCACAAAGCATAGCTCGCATTAAAATTCTTCTTCGTTGGCGGTCATCGTCCTCACCTGTTGACCACAAATCCTTCAACTCTTTTATCGGTGGTTGTAAGAAAACATCAAGTGACCTTTTGGATGCTTGGACGGGTATTAATATGGTCAAGAATAAAACTCCGTTGCATGCACATCTCGGTGGCAGGTTGTATGGCGTAAGAAAGGCGGCCACAATGAATATTGTCTCACGACATTCCAAATGGACTAAATCCATCTGTGCATAATCAGGTACACATTCCGGCTATTGCTAGCGAAATCGGATGTACTTTGTTAAAATGTTTCCAGGCTCTTGCATCTGATGGATGAGTCATCTCACCATCCGTCAGTATTATCCGGCATGCCACCTCATCTTTCCAGCGATCTGCTCCGATTGGTACAATCTTTTCAATCTATCTGTAATTGGTAGGTACCACATCCTTTGATGCGGTACCCTATTACGTCCCCTTCCTTAGGCTTGAATCGTGGTTTCTTGCGAATCGACATTCTTCCAACTTCTCATTATCTCCCGGTAGATCATGCGGTTGTCGATGCAAACATCTATCATCTCAGAAGGCAACCCAGTATAAACCAGTTTCTGATCTCATAATAAGAATCAGCGGACTCATTGTCTCCGGCAAATACTCTTTAAATAAATCTGCCCATTCGTTCATGCAACTTTCGGTAGATTGTGTGATCAGTTTTAATATTCATCATTCTAGCAGCCAATGACAATTTAGAGACCTTCTCTACAACCACGTAAAGTGGTTGATTTACCGCATCTAACATTTCATAAAACTTTTTGAATCTATGTTAGGTTCTTCATCTTCATCATCATGAGCTACGAATGCATCAGTTACCATATCATGAACCTATCATAATCTACCATCGGCTGATCCTCGATGGTAACTATGTGCATTATGCAATTGATGATCAACGGTTCTTCTTGAAAGTTGTTATTACTACTACTAGCTTCATTCTGATCATAACTATAACCTTCTCCATGTTGAAACCAGATATAATAATTTGGTGAAACCTCTATTTACTAAATGCTTCCAAACATTTTCACGATTTGCCAACTTTGAATTGTTACATTTCCTACAAGGACAGAATATTTTACGCTTTCTTGGCGGCGGTGTAGAATCTGCTTGATGCATAAAATGCTCCAACCCAGCAAGATATTCTTTCGTCACTCTCCGTTAGCATCTCTATGCATATACATCCACCTCATGCTTCGAAAATATTTCCCAAGCCGACATTTTTTCACTTTTTTTTCTTGTTGGTGTGCTTAAAATTATGTTCAAACCTCCATATATATAGAAAATTTTCGAATCTGGTAGTTGAATTTTGCTAGGAATTTCTGACGAAAAATTAGGTTGGTGGCAAAAAAGCGTGTTAAGTTGGTGGATTTCTCGTTCTTTCCTCGTAAGTTATTTCGTAAAATCATGCTAAAATTACGACAAATTTGCGCCGAAACACATTTTTCTCGGAAAAACCACGTTAACTACGGCGATTTTACGAGGAAAAGCTTTACCATTTTACAAGGCCATTCAATGAAACTTTATTTCCTCGCAAATTTCATCGTTAAGTCATCGTAATTTCCACGAGGAATAGTTTTCCTCGTTAAATTTCCTTGCTAAAACGTGTTTTTTCTTGTAGTGATCCTATATTGCTCTATCACATGTTCTCTGTTGTGACCTTCAATCCCACATCTAGAAAAGTTGTCATTTTGTAGAAATATTGTAGATTTGTAATTCTGATTTAGAAATTAGGATAACAAAAGCTTTTTTATAGATGGGCATTCTTTTAGAATTTTTGATCAATAGGTTGCATTTTTAAATAAATTTTATGAAAAGCTACTTTTTGGGAAAGTCATCATTTTGTAGAAAAATTGTAGATTTGAGATTGAATGAGAAATTAGGATAACAAGAGTTTCGTTGATAGATGGACATTCTTTTAGAATTTTTAATCAATAGGTAGCATTTTAAAATAAATATTCACGAAAGCGCTATTTTAGGAAATTATTACTTTTGTAGAGAAATATTGTAGATTTGGA
>JAAMPC010000862.1:0-13989 GCA_016771965.1 Brassica carinata
TTGAATTCAAACTGATCTCCTGGCCCAATGATATATTCTTTCTTGATGATTTTTCTTGGTCTTTTGTGACAGGAATTCCCTGACTTTGCACCAACTTATCAAACCCTCACTTTGAACATTCTTGATCTTGATCCTGACTTTGCACATTCTCCTTTTAGTGATTCAAGGCTGACCTGGACATTGCACTTCATGATCTTTCTTGTGCATTCTCTGTGATCATTTCTTTTGCACTATCTTTGCACATGGGCCTTGATCACTCTCAGCTACTGCTTCTTCCTTCTTCATTCCAACAGGTATTATTGTTCTTCTTGTGTATGTTGATGATATCATCATCACTGGTAGTGATAAAGATGGTATCAAGGCTACCAAGGAATTTCTTAAATCTGTGTTTGAGATTAAAGATTTGGGAGAAATGAAATACTTCCTTGGCATTGAGTTATGTAGAGCTAAGGAAGGCTTGTTCATTTCTCAAAATATACACTTGATCTTTTGAAAGATGCAGGTGCTTATGGAGGAAAGTGTTGAGATGAAGAAGAAATAAGGCAGTGTTGATATGAAGAAGATGAGCACACAGTTTGAAGAGAAGAAGTGAAGTCTGTCCATACAACTCTCTATTGTAACCTAGCTTGGATTGCAAGTCAAGGAAGGTAACCTGTGTCCCAAAGACATGCCTCATGAGCCAAAGAGACGTTGGGGGTTTGGTTGACCAGCTGCAAGTTTGAATGGATTTAAATAAGGAGATCACATGTTCTGCATAAGATCTGTATTTGTTCGAGGACTGTCACTATCTCTCAACCAGGTGTGTTGTCCTCTTGCTTATTATTTTACTCTTTTGCTTGTCTTTTTATGTTAGGCAAGTTGCCTATATATTGTAAACATCCAGAATGAATTAATCTAGGAATTATTCACCTTCTCTCTCAATTTCGAAATCCACTCTCTCTTCCTCTCTCTCTTGTTCTTCATGTTCTTGAGTTTCCAGCAGTACTTTCTTGAGTTTCCAGCAATAAACTACCTATAAATCTCTTATTCTCACATGGTATCAGAGCTCTAAGCTCTTGAGACCTCTCTGTTCTTCATATCTTCCGCAAATTCACTCTTATTTTCTCACTCTGTGTTTTCTGACTTTGTTTTCACTTTGCTGGATTTAAATCCTCTCTGTACCTTCTTCTATTTCCATAAATTCCTAATTTAATCTGAGTTCTTATACTCTTCTCTCTGTTGGAAATTATATTCTCCAATTTCTAGATTCATATCCTTTCTGGTTCCTTTATCTTTGTCCAATGGATAAAGAAACCCAGCCATGGAAATGGAGTCAAGAATTTTATTCCAGTAACCCTTGAGGGTTCTAATTATCTGGTGTGGTCAAGAGTTGCCAGAGTTACCTTGGGAGTCATGGACTTTGGGACAGCCATATTATAAAGGCTGAAGCTTCAAAAGGATGGCTCAAGTGGAGGAACCAGCACATGACCTGAAGAATGAAGACAAGTGGGTTCAAGAAGACCAGTTAACACTTGAGATCATTCATAATTCTCTGTCAGAATCAATCTTTGAGGCTTACTCACACTTTAAAACTGCCAAGCATCTGGGAGTCTTCAAACTGGTTATGGTAATCTATGGGAGAGTCTCCAAACTGTGTATGAGCAAGACAGGTTCTTCAGCTTTCATAAGCCTGGATTCATCCTACAACAATCTGATAAATTATTTCCTTAGAAAGGAAGCTTCCTGATCTTGAAGATGTATGTTCCTTGAGAAGCAAGCCTAATACATTTAAGCCCAAGGAGTTTGAGCACCAAGTGATTCAAGGAAGAACAATGTATTCAGCTCTCAGTGGAGATTCAACTGAAGGAGGAACATGGAGGAGTAACCCTGATGGTCCAGCGACCAGAAGAGACCTTGATTCCTTTATCAAAGCTGCCAAGGCCCTTATCTCACCAAAGGAGGCTGGTATACACTCTCTTGACTCTAAACCCATTATTATAGATTCAGGAGCTAGCCATCACATGATTAGTGATAGGAACTTGATCAGTGATATCCAGCCTGCCTCAGGGAATGTTATTATAGCAAATGGTGATAAGGTGAAGATAGAAGGGATAGGGAACCTTAGGTTGTTTGATAGGGAATCTACTGCCTTATATATGCCTCAGTTTACATCTAATTTGCTATCTGTGAGGAAGGCTACTGTTGATCTGAGTTGTCAGGTTGTCTTCAGACCAGATGAGGTTGAGTTTCAAGACTTAAAGACAGGGCATGTTATTGGAAAAGGTCACAGCCATCAGGAACTATATCATCTTCAGAAGACTAAGCTATCTGAATCTGCTTCTTCATTTTGCATGGTCAGTACATCTACTGGAGTTGAGAGCACCATATGGCATGCTAGATTGGGACATCCTCATACTAGAGCTTTAAATCTGATGCTTCCTGGAGTGGTCTTTAAGAATGATGAGTGTGAAGCTTGCATCTTGGGAAGCATTGCAGGACAGTCTTTCCAAGGTCTAGCACTATCTATGAGAAGTGTTTGACCTGGTTCACTCTGATGTGTGGACTGCTCCTTGTATGTCCAGAGAAAATCATAAATACTTTGTCACCTTCATTGATGAGAAGTCCAAGTACACATGGGTGACACTGATACAGTCTAAGGACAGAGTCTTGGAAGCCTTCAAGAACTTTCAGTCTCATGTTGCCAACCATTTCAGTGCTAAGTTGAAGATTCTCAGGTCAGATAATGGTGGAGAGTACACAAGTCAAGCATTCAAGCAATACCTAGCACAACATGGGATTATTCATCAAACTAGCTGTCCTTATACTCCTCAGCAAAATGGAGTTGCTGAGAGGAAGAACAGCACCTGATGGAAGTGGCTAGATCAATGATGTTTCACATGAATGTCCCAAAGAGGTTCTGGAGTGATGCTGTGATGTCTGCTTGCTACCTGATCAATAGGACTCCAACTAAAGTCCTCAACGACCTCTCTCCTTATGAAGTCCTCAACAAGAGCAAGCCATCTCTGGATCACTTGCGTGTGTTTGGATGCATTTGCTTTGTACTGGTACCAGGAGAACAGAGGAATAAGCTTGATGCTAGAAGCTCAAAGGCTATGCTCATTGGTTATTCTCCAACACAAAAGGGGTATAAATGCTATGATCCAGTGGCAAGAAGAGTTCTAATATCAAGAGATGTGAAGTTTTGGAAACAAAGGGGTATTATGAGGAAAAGAGTTGGGATGAATTGAAGGATCTGTCTCAACCATCAGACAATGCCACCAATATCTGGAGAATATTGGAGAGTCTTGGTATTAACATGCCTCAAGGGAATCAGGACACAAGAGCGCCATACTGAAGCTGCATCTGGTCCAGAAAATGTGATTGATGAAAATGGAGTTGATGTAGCTGAAGGAATCAGGAAACCATTCATCATGATCCTGAAGGGGAATCAACATGAATCTGATACTGATAAATCTGATACTGGCACAGAGGCTCATGATAGAAGTTCATGATCAGGATGAAAGGCAACAAGATTCAGTCTCTGGTGAGGATATACATCAGGTCCAGACACTTAGGAGAAGTACAAGGATCAAAAACCTGCATCAAACTGGATCAACACAAGAGTATATTTCAATGCTGAAGCAGTGGCTCATCCAATAAGTGCAGTATGCTCCCTTGCCCAATATCCAGAAGAGCATCAAGTATTCATTGGGGAATTGGATCAGGAATACATTCCAAGATCATATGAAGAGGCTATGCAACATGAGGAGTGGAGAGCATCTGTTGGAGATGAGATGGGTGCTATGATCAAGAATGATACATGGTTTGAGACTGAGCTTCCCAAAGGCAAGAGAGCAGTGACAAGCAGCCTTCTATACACCATCAAGTATGGAGCTAATGGAAAGCCAGAGAGGAAGAAGACAAGGCTGGTTGCAAGAGGATACACTCAGGTCTATGGTGAAGATTATCTGGATACTTTTGCACCAGTGGCAAAGCTGCACTATAAGGATTCTTCTATCAATTGCTGTCAACTTAGAATGGGATCTATGGCAGATGGATGTGAAGAATGCCTTTCTACAAGGAGAGTTGGAAGATGAAGTGTATATCGACCTCCTCCTGGTCTAGAAGACATGGTGAAACCAGGGAATGTTCTGAGATTGAAGAAGGCAATATATGGCTTGAAGCAATCACCAAGAGCCTGGTATCACAAGCTGAGCACAACTCTCAATGGAAGAGGTTTTGTGAAGTCTGAAGCTGATCACACCCTCTTCACCCTAACCAGTCAACAAGGCATTGTGGTCATTCTGGTATATGTGGATGATATTATCATCACGGCAGTGACAAGGAAGGTATCAACTTGACTAAAGCTTTCCTTAAGACATCTTTTGATATCAAAGACTTGGGGAGTTAAAGTACTTCCTGGGTTGAGATATGTAGATCCAAAGAAGGACTGTTCTTATCCCAAAGAAAGTACACTCTTGATTTGCTGAATGAGGCAGGTGATCTTGGAGCAAGAGTAGCAAAGACTCCACTTGAAGATGGCTATAAAGTATTGCGTGAGGGAGTTTGAAGACAAACCCTATGGAGATGTCAAACACTATAGAAGAATGGTTGGGAAGCTGATCTACCTCACCATCACCAGACCAGATGTGTGTTTTGCAGTTAATCAAGTCAGTCAACACATGCAAAACCCAAGATACATCACTGGAATATGGTGGAGAGGATCTTGAGATATCTAAGAGAAGCACCAGGTCAAGGAGTTTGGATGGGATGCAATGGAAGCACTGAGATCACTGGATATTGTGATGCAGATTGGACAGGAGATAAGGTTGATAGGAGATCAACTACTGGGTACTGCACCTTTATTGGAGGCAACTTAGTCACTTGGAAGAGCAAGAAGCAGAAGATAGTATCATGTTCAAGTGCTGAGTATAGAGCAATGAGGAAGCTTACTAGTGAGCTCATCTGGATCAGGAACCTGTTAAGAGACTTGAGCATAGAGACTACAACTCCTATCACCATGCACTGCGACAACCAGGCTGCCATTCATATAGCATCCAACAGTATGTTCCATGAGAGGACTAAACACATAGAAGTGGATTGCCACAAAGTGAGACAAGCGTGGAGCAACAAATCATCCTACCTTGCTACACTAGAAGTGAAGACCAGCTGGCTGACATTTTCACAAAGGCAGCAAGCAAGCAAAGTGAGTTCATCCATTCAAAGCTTGGACTCATAGAACTCACATCTAAATGACTTTCCTATCATGGAGACTTCTACTCTTTTTCCTTGGTGTGTTTTGTCCCTGGGTTTTGCACATCAAGGTTTTAATGAGGAAGTTCTTCATGATTCCAAGCTTGACTGGTTCCCAAAGTCAAGCAGTGTTGAGATGAAGAAGAAATAAGGCAGTGTTGATATGAAGAAGAGATGAGCACACAGTTTGAAGAGAAGAAGTGAAGTCTGTATACAACTCTCCTATTGTAACCTAGCTTGGATTGCAAGTCAAGGAAGGTAACCTGTGTCCCAAAGACATGCCTCATGAGCCAAAGAGACGTTGGGGGTTTGGTTGACCAGCTGCAAGAGTTTGAATGGATTTAAATAAGGAGATCACATGTTCGCATAAGATGTATTTGTTCAGGACCTGTCACTATCTCTCAACCAGTGTGTTGTCCTCTTGCTTATTATTTTACTCTTTTGCTTGTCTTTTTATGTTAGGCAAGTTGCCTATATATTGTAAACATCAGAATGAATTAATCTAAGGAATTATTCTCCTTCTCTCTCTCAATTTCGAAATCCACTCTCTCTTCCTCTCTCTTGTTCTTCATGTTCTTGAGTTTCCAGCAGTACTTTCTTGAGTTTCCAGCAATAAACTACCTATAAATCTCTTATTCTCACAGAAAGACAGCCAAAATGCCCATGGAAGATGGGTATAAGGTTCCACGTGAGGGGAGCTTGAAGACAACAAGCCATTTCATGATCCAAAGCTTTATAGAAAGCTAGTGGGTAAGCTAATCTATTTGACCATTACTAGACCTGATATTTGCTTTGCTGTGAATCAGGTGAGCCAGCATATGCAAGTTCCAAAAGAGCATCATTGGCATGGTAGGAAGATTGCTTATGTATCTGAATGGAACACAAGAACTTGGTGTGTGGATGGGTTGCAACAAAGCACGAAGTGGTAGGCTATTGTGATGCAGATTGGGCAGGAGATGGATCAGATAGAAGATCAACTACTGGCTATTGCACATTCATTGGTGGGAACTTAGTTACTTGGAAGAGCAAGAATGGTGTAGCCATGACCAGAGACAAGGAGGAGGAGCTGAGTGAGTGATGAGGAAGAGCCAAGTGATGAAGTGAAGAGATGACCTTAGAAGAAGAAGGGAGTGAGGCTGATGATATTGAAGAGAACCAGCACCAGAGAGATGTATCAAGTGGACTAGCCAATGTATGGAGTGGACCAGTGACTAGATCAAGACTGAGAGCACAAGAGAAGAGTCTCCATGCCTTGCTCCCGTGGGGGTTGGTCCAAGGAGGAAGATCAAGATAAACCAGCTTGTTGGTTCAATTTAATTGCAATGTAATTGGGCTGGGCTTATTTGGTTTTCATTTAATTTAAACCAAGACAATTAGGATTTTTATTAAACCAATTTCAATTGGTTAGGACTAGAATAGAATTAAACCAGCCTGGTTTACTTCTTTTTAGTGACTTTTATAGCTAAGGGGACGCTTGTTTTTCTTCAACTTTGAATCTAATAATTTACAAGCTTAGCTTGCTCTTGTCTCTTGCTTTCTCTGTTCAGCTAAAGGAACATTGATCTCACTTAAAGGAAGGAATTCCTAGTGAAACCATCTTAGACAATACAAGGTAATCTTGTGTCTTTGAGTAGCAAACCATCCTTGAAGCCATCCATAAGCTCAGGAGGCGACCACACAGTTCAAAGGAGAGCTAGTAGCCTCTTAGAACAACCCTCTATCCATCCACCTTCAAGTGATCCAGAGTTTAAGCCATACCCAGGCTGCACCAAGTGGTATCGAGCCACTTGAAGGTTAGGGTTTGCGATCTTGACTACTCAGATCATTCTATCCATCTAAACACTTCTCTTATCTATCTATCTGTTGTAAGCCAGCTGAGCCAACCCTGGTAATCAAAAAAAAAGAGATCTTTGATCCAAAACAAAAAAATAATAATAAGTGAGGAGAAATCCAGCTAGCTGAAGAGTAATCCAGCTCAGGGTGGTAAAGTCAGCTGGTGCCTAAATCTCTTAATTCTTTCTCTCTGATTCATTGGGGTTTAGTTCTAGATCTTAGGTGTAGAGCTTTGAATCTTAACTGAACTTGTGAGAAGAGCAGAGACTTGGCAGCTTAAAACTGAGTGAGAGAGTTGTTTGTTTTCTTTGTTTTTGTGTTCTCTAACTGTTTCAGGTGACAATGGCTGATGAGAGCGAGTTGGGAAGCAACCAGAGGAGCCAGAAGAACGGCTGTCCAGCAAATCAATCTCAATCAAGTCCAATTTGAGGCTATGATGGCTGAGATAACCAGAAGGATGCAAGCTAACTTCAACCGAGAGCTCAGCAAGCTAATGATAATTTAGTTGATATTGATGCAGGACAGGAGAGAGTAGCAGCTGTTGCAGGAGCTAGGAGAGCACATGAGGCCTATAGGGGACCCGTTTTGAGGTTGGAGGTCATAGGATCTATGGTGAGCAAGCTCAAGATGATGAGGCTGATGAAAGTGATGATGAGTCTCAAGCTAGTCAGCACAGCAGCAGGCACCATAACCATGACGGCCAGCTGATAACCTAGGCAATCTCAAGCTTAGAATTCCTCCATTCCATGGCAAGAATGACCCTGATGCTTACTTGGAGTGGGAGAAGAAGATTGAACTGGTCTTCAATTGCCAGCAGTTTACTGAGAGAGGAAGGTGAGATTAGCAGCTACTGAATTTAGTGGCTATGCTATAAGCTGGTGGGATCAGATTGCTACTACCAGGAGCGCCATGGAGAGCCTCAAGTAGCCTCCTGGTTTGAGATGAAAACTGTGATGAAGAAGAGGTTTGTCCCTACTCACTATGGGAGAGATCTCCACCAGAAACTGAGAAGGCTTTCCCAAGGTTCTAAGAGTGTAGGGACTATCACCAGGAAATGGAGACACTCATGCTGAAAGCTGACTTAGAAGAGGGTGTAGAAGCTACCATGGCTAGATTCCAAGGAGGTCTTAACAGAGACATACAAGACAGATTGGAGCTACAAGAGTATGAGGACATGGATGAGCTACTACATAAGGCAATTCTGATTGAGCAGCAGAATAAGAGGAGGGTTCTACCAGGTCACCGGCTCTACTTCTAAACCAATGTACCCCAAGGATGAAAAGTCATCAGATAAGCCAAGGGAGGGAGCTTCATCAGCGGATACCAAAAGAGATGACAAAGAAAAGGAGTAGCCACACCTACCAGAACCAGGAACATTAAGTGCTTCAAGTGTCATGGTTTTGGACACTACGCCAATGAGTGTACCAACAAGAAGGTGATGACTATTCTAGCCAATGGGGAGGTAGTTTCTGAAGAAGAAGAAGCCGCCAGGAAACTGATGAGGATGGCGTGGAGTATCCAGTCAGAGAGGAGTTGCTAGTCACCAGGAGACTTCTCAATGCACAGCCTAGAGCCAAAGAAGAGAGAAAGGAAAACTTGTTTCACACCAGATGTTTGATACAAGATAAGGTTTGTAGCTTGATCATTGATGGAGGCAGTTGTACCAATGTTGCAAGTGATGAGCTAGTGGAGAAGTTGGGTCTTGAAGTTTACAAACACCCCAAGCCATATCTCTGCAATGGATCAATGATGAGGGTGGTTTAAAGATCAGCAAACAAGTGAAAATTTTACTTTCAGTGGGAAAGTACCAGGATGAGATCACTTGTGATGTGGCCATTGGAAGCTAGTCACATACTTCTTGGGAGACCATGGCAGTATGACAAGAGATCAGTACATGATGGCTTCACTGTCGGCACACATTTGTTCACAAGGGTAAACAAGTCACCCTGGCTATGACACCTAAGGAGGTACACCAGGATCAGATGCATCTTAAGATGAAGAGAGGAGAATCCAAGGCAGCCGGCCAGACCTTGCTCATAGGAGAGACCAGCCAGGTAAGTAAGCTCAATCTCTTTGCTACTGCTAAAGATATCAAAACTGCTGTGATTGATCAATCAAATTTGATATTAATGGTTTATAAAGAATTGCTGAGCTCTACTACTAACCTGACTCCTGAGATCCCAGAGGAGATTGAGTGTCTTTGCAGGAGTATAGGGATGTATTTCCAGAGGACAATCCCATTGGTCTGCAGCAATTAGAGGATAGAGCACCAGATTGATTTTGTGCCAGGAGCTACCTTACCAAACCGACCAGCATACAGGACCAATCCTGTGGAGACCAAGGAGCTTCAGAAACAAGTCAATGAGCTGATGGAGAAGGGACATATCAGGGAAAGCATGAGTCCTTGTGCTGTACCTGTTCTTTTGGTGCCTAAGAAAGATGGGAGCTGGAGGATGTGTGTAGGCTGCAGCTATCAACAACATCACAGTTAAGTACAGACATCCTATCCCTCGCTTAGATGACATGCTAGATGAGTTACATGGTTCATGTGTCTTTTCTAAAATTGATTTAAAGAGTGGTTACCACCAGATTAGAATGAAAGAAGGAGATGAGTGGAAAACTGCATTTAAAACTAAGCTAGGATTGTATGAATGGCTTGTGATGCCTTTTGGTCTCACTAATGCACCTAGTACTTTCATGAGGTTAATGAATCATGTCTTGAGAGCCTTGATAGAGGCGATTTGTAGTTGTTTATTTTGATGACATCCTGATCTACAGCAAGACTATGAAAGAACATGTTCACCATTTGAGACAGGTTTTAGATGTGCTTAGGAAAGAAAATCTGTATGCTAACTACAAGAAGTGTTCTTTTGGAACAAATAACCTTGTCTTTTTAGGTTTTGTTGTGACTTCACAGGGCATACAGGTTGATGAGGAGAAGGTGAGAGCCATCAGAGAGTGGCGGTACCCAAATCAATGGAGAGGTCAGGAGTTTTCATGGACTTGCTGGCTTCTGAGGTTTGTGAGACATTTCAGTACAGTTGCAGCACCACTGACTGAGGTGATTAAAAGAGTGTAGGTTTTACTTGGGGCCAGCCAAGAAGAAGCATTTCAAATGCTAAAAGAGAAGTTAACCTCCTTGCTAGCACTTCCTGACTTTCTAAAACTTTGAAATGAATGTGATGCTTCTGGAATTGGAATTGGAGCTGTGTTGATGCAGGATAGGAAACCCATAGCTTACTTCAGTGAGAAACTAGGGGCCACATTGAACTACCCTACCTATGACAAGGAGCTGTATGCATTGGTGAGAGCTCTGCAAGTATGGCAACACTACTTGTGGCCTAAGGGTTTGTGATCCATACAGATCATGAATCTCTTAAGCATCTTAAAGGGCAACAGCTGAACAAGAGACATGCCAGGTGGGTAGAGTTTATTGAGACCTTTCCTTATGTCATCCACCAAGAAGGGTCAGGAGAATGTAGTGGCTGATGCACTATCCAGAAGGTACACTCTGTTATCTTCAATGGAAACTAAACTTTTGGGTTTTGAACATATCAAATCTTGCTATGCTGATGATCCTGAGTTTAAAATGTGTTTGGAGAATCTGAAAAGCATGCTAGTGGTAAATTTTATCAAGTGAAAGGGTTTCTTTTCTATGATAACCGCTGTGTGTTCCTTGTGGTTCTTTGAGAGTTATATGTCAGGGAAGCACACGCAGGAGGGCTGATGGGGCACTTTGAGTCCCAAAACACTCTCCACTTTGCAGAGCACTTCACTGGCCGAGCATGAAGAAAGATGTGGCGTGTGTGCTCGAAGATGTGTTGTGTGCAAACAAGCCAAGTCCAGGGTTCAACCACAGGTTTGTATACACCTCTCCCTATCCCTACTGGCCATGGATTGATATCTCTATGGACTTTGTTTTAGGATTGCCTAGAACTAAGAAAGGAAGAGATAGTATCTTTGTGGTTGTTGATAGGTTCTCTAAGATGGCTCACTTCATACCTTGTCATAAAACTGATGATGCATCTTTGGTAGCTGATCTATTCTTTAGAAGTTGTTAGGTTGCATGGAATGCCTAGAACTATAGTTTCTGATAGAGATACTAAGTTCCTTAGTTATTTTGGAAAACTCTATGGGGAAAGTTGGGGACTAAGCTGTTGTTTTCAACTACTTGTCATCCCAAACTGATGGCCAAACTGAATCAGTCAATAGGACATTGTCTACTCTTCGTGCCATCATTAAGAGTAACATTAAGACTTGGGAAGATTGTTTACCACATGTAGAGTTTGCATACAACAGAGCAGTGCATTCAGCTACTAAACTATCACCTTTTCATGTTGTTTATGGTTTTAACCCATTGTCACCTCTTGATTTGTTTGCTTTACCTTTGAAAGAACAACTAACCTTGATGGCAAGCAAAAGGC
Source organism: Brassica carinata (assembly GCA_016771965.1). NCBI lineage: Eukaryota > Viridiplantae > Streptophyta > Magnoliopsida > Brassicales > Brassicaceae > Brassica > Brassica carinata. The sequence continues at coordinate 11,490 of JAAMPC010000862.1, forward strand.
GAGTTTGTTAAGTCCTTGCATGAACAGGTCAGGAAGAACATTGAGGAGAGGACCAAGATGTATGAAAGGCAGAAGAACAAGGAGGCATAAAGAACTTGTCCTGGCGCCAGGAGATCAAGTGTGGGTACACATGAGGAGGAAAGGTTCCTGCTGAGAGGAAATCAAAGTTGTTGCCAAGGAAAGATGGACCTTTCAAAGTGCTGAAAAGATCAACAACAATGCCTACCAGATTGATCTTGAAGGGAAGTACTCAATCAGTTCTACTTTTAATGTTTCTGACTTGGATCCTTTTATTGCAGATGACTTGGATTTGAAAATCCTTTTAAAGGAGGAGGGATGGTGTAGCCATGACCAGAGACAAGGAGCGGAGCTGAGTGAGAGTGATGAGGAAGAGCCAAGTGATGAACCAAGTGAAGAGATGACCTTAGAAGAAGAGTGAGGCTGATGATATTGAAGAGAACCAGCACCAGAGATGTATCAAGTGGACTAGCCAATGTATGGAGTGGACCAGTGACTAGATCAAGACTGAGAGCACAAGAGAAGAGTCTCCATGCCTTGCTCAAATGGTGGGGGTTGGTCCAGGAGGGAAGATCAAGATAAACCAGCTTGTTGGTTCAATTTAATGCAATGTAATGGGCTGGGCTTATTTGGTTTTCATTTAATTTAAACCAAGACAATTAGGATTTTTATTAAACCAATTTCAATTGGTTGGGACTAGAGTAAATTAAACCAGCCTGGTTTACTTCAGGTTTTTAGTGACTTTTATAGCTAAGGGGCCTTTTTTGTTTTCTTCAACTTTGAATCTAATAATTTACAGCAGCTTAGCTTGCTCTTGTCTCTTGCTTTCTCTGTTCAGCTAAAGGAACATTGATCTCACTTAAAGGAAGGAATTCTAGTGAAACCATCTTAGACAATACAAGGTAATCTTGTGTCTTTGAGTAAGCAAACCATCCTTGAAGCCATCCATAAGCTCAGAGGCGACCACAGTTCAAAGGAGAGCTAGTAGCCTCTTAGAACAACCCTCTATCCATCCACCTTCAAGTGATCCAGAGTTTAAGCCATACCGAGCACCAAAGCAGAGGTAGTCTCATGTTCAAGTCACTGACTGAGTATGAGAGCCATCTTTGAAGCTGACAAGCGAGCTGGTTTGGATCAAGATACTGAAGCACTTGGAGATGATCATTCGCCCATGACTATGCACTGTGACCAGGCTGCAATCCATGCCAACTCTGTCTTCCACGAGAGAACCAAGCATATTGAAGTTGACTGCCACAAAGTGGGAGATATTAGTGCTTGGAGTGATCTTACCTTGTTATACCAAGAGAGTAACAGAAGACCAGCTGGCTGATGTGAACACAAGGCAGCAAGGCAGAAGGTGTGAGTCCATTCACATCATGGGCCTCATTGATCTTGGGAAGAAGAAGAGCTGATCCCCTTAGTGGTCTTTCTTTTTCCTCATCAGGTTTTTTTGTCCCAATGGGTTTTCCTTGGTGAGGTTTTTAATGAGGAAGATCTCATGGCGCAATCAAAACTGACTTGTTCCATATGGTCAAGCTTGAGGGAAGTGTTGAGATAGTGGAGTATTGTCTTTGAGTATGATGCTAAGAAGGGTTACATGAAGTAAGGGCTGAAGATATGAAGTGGGAAGCTGGAGAAGGTTGGATGGAAGTGATCATGTCAGGTACAAGGCGTTACAAGGCGTCTGGTCCGATACATGGATCACTTCCACTGAAATGAAAGGTGAAAAAACTTACGGGTAATGGTAAAAGAGTGTGAGTGATCTTGCATTGTTACTAAAAGGACTTGTGACCGTTAAAAGGAAGAGGGCGTCGACAGGCTGTGCGGTGTCAGAGTCAAGGCAATGACCAGAGCGTGAGAGCTGGTATTGGTCAGTTTGAATGTGGCGCTTCTTCCCTTGTTGACTTCACATGCTTCACCTTATCTTTAAGTAGAAAACCCTTGTATCCAGGTTCTTATATATATGTAACCTCGACCTTATGTCAGATTAAGCAATGAATAAAAGTCTCTCTCATTATTCAAAGTGGTTCTTGAGTTTAATCTCATAATCTTCTTTCTAATCTCTCCAGGGCTTGGAGATGCTTGAAGCCAATCCTTTGGAATTTACGCCAGACGTTGAAAGACGAGTGAACGAGGGGTTTAAAGCATGGATGGGTCCATCTTTGTTATCATCTGATGAAGAAGACGAACCTGAGTTTTACAACGAAGTTCCCAATGTAGCAGCTCATACTCTCTCCAACAGGCAAAGATCTTGAATCTTGAACAGAAGAATATGAAGTATGACACTTTCGTAGACCTCCAAAGAGGATTGCTTCAGAGAGTCAGAGATTGGGCTCAACAAATTGTTGCCTCGTTAGTTATTCTCTCATGTCTCTGATGTTATTTATGGACGGATCACGAGAAGATAAAATCAGAGTGGTTATAGGATTGTCCCGGTTGTAGATATTATTACATCATCAATTGAGGTTTGGTTGTCTATTGA
>JAAMPC010000863.1:0-13989 GCA_016771965.1 Brassica carinata
CAGTTAGCCCCGGCTCGTAAGATCGGGCGATTTTCGCGGCTGAATGGTTAATTTTCTGAAAATCGAGAAATTTGACTAAGGTTCTTTTCATGAAAAACCTATGTCATCTCCCCTTTTCTTATAAATAGCCAGCCTTCCTTCTCATTCTTCACATCTTTTCAAATCCTCTCTTCTTCTCTCTCAGAAAGAAAATGTCTCATCCCAAGTTCAAAAGAATGATTCTGATGTTGAGATGGAAGAGGCCAGCCAAGCTCGTCGGTTCGGCCAGCCAAGCTCCGGCGGTTTCAACCGTTCAGGGCTACTCCGTCCCTCATTGATGGGTTTGACTCTTTCAAGGCTAAGCTATCCGGCGCAGTGCTGCGAAAGGCTCGGCGGGCGAGACTGAGGCGCGATGTTCCTTCGGCTCCACTCCTTTGCTGTTTCTGCGATTTCATTGCTGCTCGCCTTGGCCTCTTCGCCTGTTCTTCGATTCTTAGCCCCAAAGTCCCACCCGATGCCCTCCTGCCTGCGGAAGGGGTTACTGTTCCTGAACAGATTCCTGATGTTCAGGTCCATCCATCGGGTTCTTCGACTGCTCGTCGTGATCTCCGGAAGAGGTTGCGATAGAATCTACACCTCTCCCCGAAGAGGACTTCGTCGGGACTGCGGCGGCGTTTCCCAAAGGGAAGAGCAAGGGCTGGTCGGCATCTGGAGCAAAAGAGCAAAAGGCGGGGAGAGGCGAAATTTCAGACCGTTAGCGTCGTCATCGTTCAAGGTTCGATTTTAATTTATCTGCAATTTTTGTATAAGCTTTTCACGATGATACTTACCCTTCTTTGCGGACAGTTTGTGTCATTGATTGGCGAATGCTTGGCGAGTCTTGAATTAGGAAGTCATTCGTCTATCGAAGGAACTGGAGTCATCGCGGAAGCGCTGAAGCGATACCTAGGCTGCATTACAGACTGTCGAGGACACCTAAGCATGGCGTCCCATCTTGAGGTTACATCAGCGATCTTGGCGTGACCTTGGGAAGAGTTCGTTACTCAAGGTGAAGAAGGAGAAGAAGAGCAAATCCTCGGAAGTCCGCTGCCTTCAGAGAAGATCCAGACTCATGAGGAGATGAGCAGCCGTAGATCCTCGAGGTTGCGATACTACGTGACGACTTCTTTGGTCGTCGGCGAGGATGGCCATCCTGTTGAGTCCTTGATAGCTGTCATAAGAGGATTTGGCTTTAAGCGGGGGATCGAAGTCTGAAGCGAGCTTCGAGTTGCCAGTACTTGAGGCGGTCTTTGGACTTGGAGGAAGCGGACTATCGTCATGCAAAGGAGAGTGAAGCCACCATGGGAGATTCGATTCAATCGCCGGCCTGCAGGCGGAAACCACCCTGCGCCGACCTCGAAGACTCAGAAGGTCAGGAGCATGGGAGAGGATTTTGAGGCTGGCGACTGGCGGGTAGTGGCGATCGTAGGAGGCGGCGAGGGCTATCAGAGTGAGGATGAAGGTGGCTCTTGGGGCGTCTAGGTTTATCAATCCCTTCTGGGATTTTATATGTGTTACGACCCGTTAAGAGGCCATGATGTATTACGGGACTGGCCATTGGTGGCTTGAATCCCTGCCCTTTTGGGGTTTGTTTGAACTTTGGTCTCAATCTAAAGCGTTTTTTGATTATTTATGAACTTCCAGTTTTTGAGTATGAGAAAAAGGGTGTAGTTAATGCGTCTCATTCTAGTTCCACGATGATCACCGTACCTATTCTAAAGCGAGATTTTCAGCGGTTTACGATTCGCTGCGAAGTTAGTGAAGCGAATAGGCTTAAGTGAAGAGACAAATTTTGGATCTAGTATACCACACTATGTCTGTGAGATGTCAAGATCCAGCGTGGCTGGGTTTAGAACCTAGGTTTACTCGGACTGAGACTGCGATGACAAATCGGCTTTTCGTTTTGCTGTTTTGCGATTTTAACCTGACTTCGTGCAGCAAAATCTGCGGGTGTTGTCGGCTTATCACGATTTGTTTGGTGAGTCGAGCTACTTCCTTTCTGAAGAGCTAGACCAAAATTTTGGATTTCTTGTATAGCTATGTTTATCCTTATCCGGATGTAAGAGAGCCTACCCTTGAAGAGGTATTTTGTCATTTAGGGCGTTAGAGTTAAGTTTGTTGTGATCAGCAACAGCGAAATGATCGTTTTGAGGTGCGTTTGTATGTTCAGAGGCGAATTTGCGTCTGCAATGTTTTCTTGGAAAAGGATGTCCTTGGCGTTAGCGGCGTCTCGCGGTGCTGAAGGTCGATTTTTCCTTATGCGCATTTAAGTGATTGGCGGCTTTGGGGATGTCTTTGCGAATGTTAGCAATCAAGAAAACTGTTGTTTCCGTTTTGGGCCCGGATCAGGGGTCCGTATAGAATTTGACCCAGAAGCGTCTACATTCACTTTGCCGTGAAGTGTTAGCCCTCGGGATTTGTTTTGGATGTAATAATAAGCTTAGTGGATACTAGATCGTTGTTGTGGCTGTTTGTTTGATTTGAAAAAGTCGTGAAAAGTTTGAAAATTTTAGAGTCTTTGAAATTTGTGGGGAATTGTATCACGAGTATCGTTACCGACTCCCCCTTTTTAATGGGGGATAGCTGAATCCGCCGGTTGGCGGGTGCCTCGATACCCTTGTCTAGGGATCAAGCCATCTCGTAGTTCTTTTGTACCGTTTTATCGTTTAGTGGTAGTAATTTTTGAGGTGCATCGCATTCAAGTTCTCGATTTTGGCGTCTTGCATGTTTTGCGATTTGGTATGAACCTGGTGGGACTACTTTTATGACTTTGTATGGTCCTTCGGTTTGCTCCGGTTTTCCTGCGTTTGGATTCGGCAGTGTTTTGGAAGACTTTGCGTAAGACTAATCGCCTTCTCTGAACCTCGCTCTGACGATGGCGATGCGTTTGAGTTTTAGTACCTGCGACGGCGTGCTGGTAATTTTGGATTCGAATGGCCTGGTCACGGCGTTCATTGATAAGATCGAGATGTCCAGCATCATAGCGTCATTTAGATCTTCGTTAGGGGAGAATCTTCTCCGCACTCGGGAATTCTACTTCAGCGGGGATCATGCATTCCGTTCCATAAGCGAGGCGAATGGAGTTTCACCTGTAGCCCGTCTTGGGGTTGTGCGATGTGACCAAGAACTCGCCGAGCTCCTCTGCCCATCGCCCTTTTGGAGTATATCGCGGCTTTTAGTCCGTCAGGGGCCGGTCTTGATTGATAGTTTCTGCCTGTCCGTTGCATTGCGGATACCTGGGGATGACTTTATGCGTATTATTTTCCACTTTTAGCAGAATGTTTCGTCGGCAGAGATAAATTGAGATCCATTGTCTATTCACGATTTAGTATGGGACCCCATCTAGTTATGATATGTTTCGAACGAAGTTCTCGACTTGTGTGTCTTTGATACTTAGCGTGGGGATTCTGCTTCTACCCATTTGGAAAAGATCCGTGAGGACTATGAGGAAAGAGTTTTTGTTTTGATGGGTGCATAGGTCGACAATGTCCATGGACCATCGCATGAAAGGATAGGGGGAGATTGAGGAGAGGATTTCAGCGGGTTGATGGATTGTTGGAGCATGCCTTTGGTATTTCTCGCTTCGGTAATTTCATGATCTTTTACCATGGTTGGCCAATTATAACCGTGGCGTTTGATTTTATTGCGAGATCTTCATGAGAATGATTTCTGCATGATCGAATGGACCTCTTCCATGATTCTTCTTGCCCTTTCTCCTTCTGGCATGTCATGAGAGGACGGAGAAACACCACTTATAAATTTCTCCCTCTATCGTGGCGTACCGTGCAGCAGGTTTTTCACTTTACAGTGCGCCCATTTTTTGCGGGTAAGGTTCCATTCACGATATAGGCTCGGATGGTTCTAACCAAGGGCTGTAGGCCGTGCTTCGGTTGGATCCACATCGCTTCGGTTGATCCTCGACTTCTTCATCAATCTCTCCCGGATTAGATTGGCGACCACGGTGGTCGATGCTTGGATGTTCGATGATGAATTCGACCGGGATTATCCTGGAGCCCTGGATCTGAGCTTGGCGAGGGCAGCCAGGCGTCGGCCTGGGCGTTTTCGGCGAGGAATTCTGGTCAGAGGCGAACTGGTCGAAACTCTGAGCCAGTTCTTGGGCGAGTTTTAGATATCGTCCATCCTTTAGTCTCTTGCCTTATATTCTCCGCTGTATTGATTGGCGACTAGAATAAGCAGTAGCGTGAATATTACAGTTTTAATCCATGGGCCAGCCGCAAGCCTGCGATGAGTGCCTGATATTCTGCCTCATTGTTTGAAGCATGAAAAGCCAATCGGAAAGACTGCTCTAAGATTTCCCGTTAGGAAGGTGAGTCGTATTCGATTCGGATCCTTGTTTGGGCCGAAGATCGTCGGCGTGGAGAGGATCAAGTTGAGTTTGGTTCCTGTTGGTCATTTCTCTAGTGGGTAACTCTACCAAGAAATCATAAGTACTTGGGACTTTGCACATGTCCTTGAAGATATTGACGTCGTATTAAGCTCAGTTCGATTGCCCATTTGCGAGCCTACCAGATTGGCCGGTTGTGCAGATTATCCGCAATGGGAGCGTGGTGAGAACCACTATAGTATGAGACTGGAAATATGGTCTTAGTTTTCTTGCGAGGTTATGGCGGATGCTAATTTTCCCATTAGCGGGTATCGAGTTCCGCATCCAGCAGCGTCTTGCTACGTAAAAGATTGGCTTTTGTTAAGCGGCGTTCTTCTGCATCAGGGCGCCATTGACTGCTGTTGCGGAAACTGCGATATAGAGAAAAGTTCACCTTCCACGGTTTTGCGAGGACTGGTGGAGTGGCCGAATAATGTTTCAAATGTTAAGCTTTTCACATTGCCGGACCATTCGAACTTCTTGTTTCCTTTAATGTTTAAGTAAAACGGTAGGCACTTATCCGTGGAAGCGAGATGAAACAGTTCAAAGTCAGCGACTCTTCGGTTAGCCTTTGGACTTCTGCTTGGTTCTCGGGGAGGCCATCTCTATCAGTGCATCAATTTGTTTAGGGTTGGCCTGCGTTTCGCGATCGTTCACGGTATCAGAATTCTCCGATGCCACATGAATCTACATTTAGCGGGTTGAGTTTCATGTTATCTTTGGTTGAGTGGGTGCAAAACATTCCTCTAGGTGGGCTACATGATGCGTGTTGGTTAAAGAGATTTTACGAGCATATCATCGATGTATACCTCCATAGTTTTTCGAGTTGCTCAGCAAACATTCTGTTAACGAGTACGATACATTACCCGTTTTAAGACCGAAGGCATTACCTTGTAGCGTACGTTCAGCGGTCTGTGATGAATGCAGTTTTCGCGGTCGTCGGGATTCATCCTGATCTAATTGTATCGGAAAAGCGTCCATGAATGACAGAAGCTTGTTTCCCGCGGTTGCCGACCAGTCGATTCGATAATGTCCGAGGCGGGAAGCAGTCGCCGGACGAGCTTTATTCAGATCTGTGAAGTCGACACAGCTTCGCCACTTGCCGTTCTTCTTTTTACCCGCGACGGGTTGGCAAGCCAGTCTGGATACCTAACTTCTTTTATCGACCCTTCTTTGAGGAGTCTTTGACTTCCTCGTTGACTCTGGAGAGCAGCGCTCAGGTCCGAGCTTTCGTCTCTTTTGTTTTCGGGTTTGTGAGTCGAATCGATGTTAAGTTCATGACATGTTCTGCGCTAATGTCGATTCGGCATATCCTCCGCGTAATGAGCGTCTGGAGGTTCTTTTGAGGCATCACGATGAGCTCTGTTTTATTGGTTCGGAGGTTAGCTCACGATTTCGGCCTTCCGTTAGGAAGGAATCGTCGAGAAAATGAGACTCTGGTGCTTAGGTTGGTTCAGCTTCCCTTCAGGGCCTCAGCTGGGACTGCGAAGGTTTCTGGCGAGTCGTGAATCGTTGCTTTTCGAGAGGTCGATTTTGGAATTTTTCGTTTTAGTTCGGTAGAAGGTAGATTTAAGCTGCTCTGTTACTACCATGTATTGTTTCGACCCGAAGCGTCGGGAACTTGAGCATAGGTGGAATGTTGATGGGATGCGGCTCTCATGGAGTTTAGCGGGGAGTTCCAACTATCGCGTTGTAGGATCTTGGACCATCGATCACGGGGAATTCTGTGTTTTGGACGCTCCGGCCACGACTAGGAGGTTAGTTGAACCGAGGGTCATAACTTCTCAGAAGTCGAATCTTGGGCTGGGGTCATCTGTAAGGATGCTTAGATCGGCCCAATCCTCTCGAGGGTGCTTTTATAGATAATATTAGCGAGCATCGGTGTCGACTAATACCCTTGCTACGTCAATATCTGGATCGTGAGTTCTATTACGAGAGGAGGTTGTTGTGAGGTTTGGCCATACTGGCGTTGCTCGATCCTCGAAGATCGATGTTGCGGGCTGGCGAAGCCATACTGAACTTTGATCGATTGGTGGTTTCGAGTTAGAGAATCCGTCCCCCTCCTTCTAGCTAAACTGTAGGAACCAAAATTCACATCAATTTCCGATAAGATTGCGGAGGAAAGCCAAGTAAACCCGACTTTCCTTGAAGGTCAGTTCTCTCGTTGCCGAAATCGAGAAAGTTCAATAGATAAAAATAAGAGTTGAAATATTTGCCGAAGGTGTTTTATTAGATGAAAGATATGAGTACAAAGATTCTCCGAAAAGAGCGAGATTTGCGATTAAAGAAAAGATAAAGTCATGAGCAGCCAAGCGTCCTAAGCTTTGCTCATTAGTCTAACCACCTAAGCCTAATTCTTAAGCTAGCGAGAATGCTCTAAGTCTAATTTTCGGATCCCTTCTCCTCTGCTCTTGCTCTCATATATACTCACTCCCAGTCGATTTTCCTTAGGATGATGGACCTGTAGCTGAGCCCAAGTTTATCTCTTCAGGAAGTATTCCATTTTCGTCGATCTTAATTAATTATCCTCGAGTTTTCCCTATACCGGTGACTTGATGTTTATCCGATGTTGAAATCGGATAAACCGTCACAACATGATTAGGCCTGAATTCTTAAATCGTAAGTAAGTCCGTGGACTTGTCTTAGAATCGTTGAGCGTTTTATCACGATTTCGAAAAGACTATCTTTCGTAAAATAAGCTGTATAGCCTAAAGGATCGATGTTCAAGTTAATGCGATCTTTGTTTTTCTCGATATCTTCCACGAGAAATCAATCCCTTAGTTTTGTCGTAAAACATCGAGGGCGATTTCAACGAATCGAAAGATGTTCATTCCATAGCGTGATGTACCAAACTCCGAGGATTGATCCAAACAGGCCAAGATGGGATCAGACCGAGCATGATGGGAGCGAGACCGGAGGAAGGTGCGTAGCGTCGAGGCTTACGCCGTCGCCAAACGACTTCGCGGGGCGATGCCGCCCGGCATGAACCAGTGCGCTGGCGAGCCAGCGTGGCCAGCGATGCCGCCCGGCATCAGACGACCAGCGTGGCGATGCCGCCCGGCGCCAAAGCGGCCAGCGTGGCGCGTGCCGGCGCCAGGAGTTCGCCCGTGGGTTTTCCGTTGCCCGATCTTTCCCCGTTAGTCGTTAGATGCGGAAATCTTTGAGTTTGGAAGGATCTTTAGCCGTGGGTTTCCGAGATAACCGTTTTGACCCAACAACAACCTTGATCATCTAGCCAACAACTTAGCAATCATGTCGACTAACCCCTCTATTGATTTCATTTCTGTACATAAAAATAAAGTCACGGGCTTTGTGGGAGTATCGATCATAGGATCAGGTTGCTCAAACAAGTATCTGGACTTCGGGGTAAAATTAGTTCCTATCCTCTCTCTCTATTATTTCTCTCTGAGTGAGTGCTTTTATTTGCAAGACATTGACCAAGATTAGACGGGCTTCCATGAATCAAGCCTTAATGGTTGCAACCACAAGTCCTGTTCACTTTTTTACCTATATCCTAGGATTCATTCTTGAAACAAGTCTTGAAGGGTAACCACCAAGTCTGTTCGAATCCTTTACCTATAACTCTTATGAATCAAGTCTTGAGGGGTAACAGTAAAGCCACGTTAATTCCTTCCTAAGTAATAACTAACTAGTTAGAACATATATTTAAGCTAATTTTAGGATTTTTTAACTGAATAAAATTAAATCTAATTTGAAAATGAGAGAGGTGATAAAACTATCTACACAGGCTTTACCTTCCAGACTTGTTTGAAGCATCTGATCCCATGTATACCAAACTGAAGATAAGCAAAGAATGTCAGCTTATGTTGAAAATCAACTTTGGTTCCTCGGACAATCAATGAAAGCATTGTCATAGCTGATAGGTGATCAACTTTAGCATCTATAGTACATTACGCATCAACAAATCGAAGAATGGTGCCTAAAAGATTGGTAAGATAAAAGTGAAAATTTAAATTATCATTATCCTTTCTTGACTCAATAAAACCATTTTGAAAACATTTTTAGATGAAGTCAAAGGTAACAGCATCAGTAATCATCCCCGGACTTAAATCATACACTGTCCTCGATTATAACCAATCGGTTAAGGCATAGGCAAAATAAAATACTGATATCGAAAAGTTAGAGCGATATACCTGGCCGTGATGTGTATCGATCGATGTTGAGTTAATATGCGTCGATGCTATTATTGTTTGGTTCATGTCGATTGATGTCGACCAGTGTCATGTCGGTCGATTTCAGTGGTAATCGTCTAATAAATAAGCTGCAAAGAAAAACAAATCTGAAAAATAAAATCCTAAGATAGAAATGAAATGGAAAACTACCTAACAGTGGGTTGCCTCCCACTCAGCGGCTTTGATTATAGTCATCTAGCTTGACTTTTAGATGGAATGAGCTCTGAGATGAAGTCAGGTACTTGTTGGGAAACAAGTATCCTCTGTATCTTTCTTCACGAACCATCGTCAAATAGGTTTCTTGTGGCTTCATATTCTCTGGTTCGTTTCTTCTTTATCTCAATCAACTCATCATTGATCATTTGAATCTTTTCTTCATGACCTTCAATGCTGAGCTCGTGCCATCTAATTTCACCATTAGGCATGTTCTGAAATATCACTGAGCTAAGCTTGCATTGAATCAAAGCGTTGGATTATTTTGTCGTGGATGGAGCTGGTGTCGATCGATTGCTTAGTTGAATAGTCGGTCGATGGCTATTGAGTCCGTCGGTCGATCGCTTGTTCTTACGTCGATTGATGCTAAGGTGCAGGTCTGATGTAAGCTGCCTCTGAATGGCTTTGATTTCTTTTGCATCCCTTCGATGCTAGATTGATGCTGCCAACCTCGTTGAATAGCGGGAAATCGTCTACTCTAGGCGTCTGTCTTAATGAATCATCCATGCTTGTAATTTGCGTGTAAACTTCATCAGCTAACTTACCCAAGTCAGCTCTGGTTCAGATTTCTGGAAGTCGTATGTCGATCGATGCAACATGTTGTTCATCGGTCAATTTTATTCTGCAGATTCTGTGAAGCTTCTGGAAGCAAGAGCTTCATCTGGCCGTCGATTTCAGTCAGTTAGCCTATCAATCGATGTGAGGTTGAGCTTGTCGATCGATCGCGAGTTGAGCTCGTCAATCGATGCTGTCGATGCAACCTGATAATCGAGTTGGCGTTGGAACTTCTCAGCCTCCTGCTGTATATTATCCATGCGTAGTCGCGAGTTCCTCCACTTCTTTGTCTACTAAAGAAGTGTATATCAACAATTTCCTCTCAGCTGCTTTCAGACTAGTCAATCCTCCAAAAGGATTGCAAGGTGCCATGAGGTTCATATCTGCATGTGCCTCATTGATAAAGGCGGATAGATCTCTTCATCTCTTACGTGCGAGATGCTTAGATCCCCTAGGTTGTGAAAGATAGGTTCACAGGTATTGGTGAGTTTGCTGCTGAGGCGAGCTTCTGCTTTCTTCAGTTCTTTCGGATATATCCAAGAGACTCATCGACCTCATGTTTTGAGTAGGTGGTCGATGGTGCAAGCGTGTCGTCGATGTGGATGTTACTCCGTCGATCGATATTGAATTTCTCTGCCATGGTTCTGTGTGTTGCGAAGATCTTCAAGTTCCAGCTCAAAGACGTTTAACCTTCTTGAGTAATGCTTAGTCTGCACTGAACACCCAGTTCATCTCAACTGGAAGCTTACGTGGCCTCCTAAACTCTTTTCCATGGAGAGTTTTTCCCATTTCGTTCTCCAAGTAGATCAGTGAACATCTCGTTGATCTGGTCTTTGGTGTAGGTTTTTGCACCAATTCTCTTCTTGTAAATGAACTGGCGTGCTCTGGTAAACAGATGTAGGCGTTAGTCCATTGAAGTTCTTTGAAGTAGTTTCTTGATGTCGTCTTTAGAAACCGATGGCGTCACCATCTATTCCTCCTAGCAAAACCTTTCTCCGTCTCTGTAGACCCCATACTCATCTCTGCTCCCAAAAGAATTTTGAACTCCATATGGAAAGGCTCTCTTTCGAATTCGGAAGCGACTATCGATCGATGTCATACACTCTGTATCGATCGATTTCGTTAAATGGATCCCGTGTTGAGATGATTATCCTCAGCTTCTTTGGCTCGGCTGTTGTCTGCCCTGGTGATGATGATGGTTGTCTGGTCCGATGGCGTTGCTGCTGGAATAGGTTTTGGGATCCGTTGGCTAACTGTAGGGCGTCTGCAATATCTTCTCTGGATATGTGGAGTGTTAAGCCCATCCATTGAGGGCAAAACCTTGTGAATCCCTGAAAATACCAAACTCATCGGGGATTAGATTACGAAATCAAGTACATTTGAATTTGTTACCTGGGATGGTTTGATGCATGTATCGATTGATGGCATGGGAATGGGATCGGTCGATGGTTGTTCGAGCCTATCGATTCGATTGTGCAGGTGCCATGTCGTCGATGAGACTTCTTCGGGTTGGGTGATGTATGTTGGCGTTCGCGGTCTGACCCGAAGCTCGTGCTGGTGTCGGCTTGCCCAGCTCGATTAGTAGTCTCGTCTAAGCTTGTTGTTGACTGTGTTGTCGAATGATCGCGGCGGTAGTATCGATCGATGGGGAGAAGGCCCTATCGATCGATGATGTCGAGGTTGTGGTGGAGAGTCGATCTTCATCTTCTGGAAGGATATGACTATAGCTCTCTCCTCGTAATCATCAGTATACTCCTCAATATGAGTAGCTCTTGCAGCATGTGGTGGGGTGTAGTAGTCATTCTCCCTTTCGTTTACCGAAGTCACCATCTGGAAACTCCTCCTCGATCTGGTTGAATAGTGAATCGATCGTTGACCATGTAAGTGTGTCGATCGATGTCAGGTCACTAGAGTTGATCGATGAGACGATACTATCGATCGATTATCGCGGTCTCTGTGCATCTTGTGAATCGTATTCATCTCCACAATAACAAACAGCTACAAGGTCTGAGCCGTCTTGGATCTTCTTAGGAACCTTGATATTTCGTGCGGATCATAGTAGACTATAGGATTGATCAGGGTTAGGCACGGTTTGTTTGTCAGAGGTTGGAACCGCTCCAATGTCAGGAAGGCTCTTCCAAGTAGAAAGTAGTTAGGGATTTACCTTGGCGTCCAAGACATGGAAGTCTACTGGTATTAGGGCTTCTCCTATGGTAACCTCGGGTTTCTCACAATTCCTCGAGTTACGCTGAGAACAATCCACAAAGATGAGCGATTCTTGATGGGCTCTATCTTGGACCTAGATGGTCTGCTATCACCTATGGGTAGGATGCTAACTCAGATCCTGTATCACATAGAGACGCGTGGGAAGTTGATCCCATGGGTGACGAACAACGAACTTCCACTGGATCACCCTTCTTCTCAAGTTTGATCCTCTTCTTCATACTTTCGACTTGGTTGAACATCCTCGATGTCTTCTTACGTCTCCTTAGTTTCTCTGAAAAACATCCACAATCGTGTGAAAATGAAGCTTCTTCAAAGGGTTTCTCTGTGGGTATTCTTAGAACTCTCTTTCTGAAACTTGCCAACTCCTTCTCATTAACTCCTCTTTTGGTGTTTGGAAACTTTCTCTTTCCTTTTTCTGAGAACTCTGCCATCTTTTCCTTTTCTATCTCCATTGGATCAATCATATCCGTGGAGCTTCTTCATGATGGCGGTTGGTGGGTTTACGGAAGCTTAGATTGCTCCAGTGCATTAAGTCGTTAACATCTATCTTGGGAAGTTGCACCGTTCGTTAATGATAACTAAATATCGATCGGCGAGGTTAAGGTGTGTCGATCGATTTCATTATCCTTCGGTTGATCGATGGGATGTCTGTCGGTCGATCGATGGTGTAAGGAGCTGGGCGGATGTGGGTGCTTTGCTGCAAACTCCTCGTGAGTAAAGTATCTTCTGGCGTTGCACTTTCGTGGTGGATTCTTCAATCCATTATTGGTGCGATGCTGTCGGAGTCCATCGATCGATCGGTGTTGGGGTACATCGATCGATGTTCGTAATCGGACATCGGTCGATACCACTGGTTGCGCCAATACTCATGGAACTTCGATCTGGAAGTCTCCATCTTGCAGCTTCTCTTGCTTCACCACTCTCCAAAAATCATCTTCTATGATAGCATTAACGTTGTGGCCTGTTGCTTCTTCTCCAGTCCCTTTTCCTCTTCCTGCTTCTTAACAGCTTTTCTCCTATCTGAATCACCTGAGTCTCTAGTTTCTTCACATGAGTACTCAAAACATCAAGCTTTGTGTTCAAAGTGGTGTGAACAGCGTCGATCTTTCCATTGAAGTTCACCTTTAGCTGCTCTTGGCTTTCAAGAACTTTGCTGAGCATGTCTTCTAGCTTTCCTTCGGGGTTGGTGTGGGTGGCTTCATGTAAGATGAGTTTCCATAACTCCTGTTGTTGTTGGGATTGCTGCTGTTGAAGTTTCCTCTTTGTCTAGCGAAGTTTCGTTTCCTTGGTTTCCAGATCTCGAAATCCATTTCCGCGGTGGTTGTTACGCTTCTATGTAGTCATCTTCTTCATCAGCTTTGCATCCTCCACTGAGCAGATTTGCTTGTTTAGCAGTTTCTGAATGTTGGTGTCAAAATCGGTCTAGCGGAATCAATGACTGAAAGTCTCAAGAAAGTATTTCTTGAAACAAAAAGTCTCGGATAATTTGAAAAGTTATCACGAGATTTTCTGAGAATTAGAATATCCACTCTCTGAGAGATCCGGAAGACTGACGTCTTGTGAACGATGTCGTCCCCGAAAAGATCGGTCCGTGCCTAGGACATCAAGATTCGATCACCACAAAACCCTAAACCAAAAGAATCGCCACCGAAACCCGAAGAGGTCGTTCTCTCAAACCGTGAGGAACCAAGCGATAAAATATCAAATGAAGCCCTGGCTGAGATCTTCAGCTGGCGCGTGGCACCGACCTGGCGCTGAGAACGCCAGCGGGACGACCTGGCGCCGGCGGCACCGTCCGCCCAGCGGGCGGCCTGGCGCCCGGCGACACCATCCGCATGAGCGGCCACGCCCGGCACCCGACCTGGTGCGGCACCATCGCGCGGGCGGCCTGGCGGCCAGCGGGGCAGCGGGCTAAGCTGGCGCCCGGCACCCAACAAAGCGGCGCGGCGGGCTGGCTGGCACCTCACCCGGCCTGGCGCGGCGTGAGGCCGCGAGCTGTACAGCGGCCGGCAACCCTGGCGCCGGCGGCTGGGAGCTGGCCTGGCGCCAACCAGCCTGGCGCCCGGCGTACAGCGAGGCCTGGCGAACTTCAGCCCGGCCAACCTGGCACAGCGGCACCACGTCGCGAATTAATTACTGGCGTCGGTCCATTAGCCCTCGTCCGGTCGGTCTATCGTGCCGGTTCGATCCGTCTTAGCTTGTTGGTATCCAAATCAAGCTTTACTATACACTTTTGGTATGTGAGGATGAATCAATATCAAGAGATGATTAGTGTAGCTTATATGAGATTTAGAGATTAAGAGAGACTAAGAGAATAAAGAACAAGAGAGAATGCTCAAAACTCCATTAATCATTAACAATGAGGTTTACAAGGCTTTATATGAGTGATACAAGATACAC